>DWDW01001515.1:0-11474 GCA_018245635.1 Mimoniades versicolor eupheme | reverse complement strand
ACTTCGACCTACAAACGAGTTAGACACTTTATGGAGCCTAATAGTGGGCACTGCAAGTTTATTTTTATTTCTTAAATGAAATTTAGTCAGTCAATGAAATTTAATTTGGCAAACTAATGGTTTACAGAAGATGTCCTCAGTTATTAAAATAAAAAGAATATTATTGAAAATTACACGAATTCACTACAGTTTTAAACTCAACATATCAGCATTCGCTTTTCTGTTGTAATTACTTATTAAGTGCCCATGACGAGTGCTGCGAATAATATTCAGTTTACTTTATTGTTGTAACATAAATATTACTAGATCCTAGAGCAAATTTATTTCTAATTACAGGTAAGCTAAAAGAGACGCTATAAGAGGTTATGTAAAAAATGCTTATATGAAGCATAAATAAAATATATTAAATATTTTAAAAAAATTCTTTGTTTCTTTGTAGCTATCTGCCGCACAAGTGGTAGTGGAGTAATATAGAACAAACTAAAATACGATAAGAGACCTAGTTTTTTTTCTCTAGAGCTGGCATTTTATCACATATACTGGCATGAAAGTAGAAAATTTTCCACAAAGAGATGTAATATATCAAAGAGAGATTCCGAAAATGGCGCACGTGGAATCAGGAAAATACGCAGCTACGGGTATGAAGGTCTCTAAGTATCTTTCCATTGTTTTTCGAGTTTTGTAATGGAATTTTTCTGTAATATATACGAAAGGGGAATTCATAAATAACACGAATCCTCTGTCTATCAAATGCGCGTGGTACTTTTAACACGACGGGAATGATAAAGATTTTTCGTTTCAAGGCGAATTTTTGTACGTCGTGACCTGGATTTATTTAAATAAAAGCAACTTACCTTTGTTCCCGGTATAAAGGCCGTTAATCAACGCTTTGGATACTACTTTTTGACATGTGACGCGGGGAAATCGAATTCAATTCCAAAGTGAATTGAACGAACACTTCGATTTGTAAGTAGGTATTGAACGTATTGAAAAGTCGTTTGAGTCGTTTTACTTTGTCATATAAGTAAAAGTAAACAAATATGTCTTAAAAAGGATATCCATTCATAACCATAGCGGACATCGAACGATACGATGCCGATATATTTCGTTGTCGTGAATCCCCCGACTCATTTCCTCGATGTTTCTTATTAGATTGCCGCGAATTAGTACTACACAATCATTGTATCTTATACACTCCACATAGAGCTACGAACTACACTACCGCAAATTAAAACAATGAGAATAAATTCCTACATTAAGATACAAGGACACATGCGACAATATTAAGTATTTTATTGACTATACGGTAGTTATTTAGCGTATAGATTACCAATAACGTAGTTTCCACAGTAGGTACATTCACTCTTTAGACTCATGCTCTTAACAATAATTTGACAGGCCCGTTGGTGCAGTGGTTAGTGAACCTGACTGTTGCGCGGGGGGTCGTGGGTCCGATTTCCACCCAGAATAAATATTTGTGTGATGAGCACAAGTATTTGTTCTGTGTCTGGGTGTGAAAAATAATTTAAAAATATATATGTATATATCTATTTAAGTATATATTTAAATGTAGGTATGTATGTATGTAGTTTATCAGCCATCTGATTACCATACCACAAGCTCTCTTGACGCTTAGTTTGGGATCAGATCTCCGTGTGTGGAAATGTCCCGAGATATTAATTTATATTTATTTATTTATATTGGAAGTAAAAGAATAACACAGCAACATTAAAATAATACGGGCAGTGCTTCTTTTGTACTCTTAGCTTAGATAAACTTGTCAAAGGTTATTGTAAGGGATTGCTAGTTCCAACACACATATTACCTTCATTTTTATCTTCTGTATTTTATTTCTAATTATATAATAACAAAGTGTAGAAGCTATGAACGTGTCGCGTGCTTGTATTTTCAGTTTCACGGAAGCCTTGATAAGATCCGTTCCAATAGGTTGACGCGGAACGGCCCGGTCGGAGTCACTTGCTCGTGCACCGTCTCAGAATTATTCATAGCTGCGTTCAGATCGACGTACACTTTGGCGCGCCTCATGTGCCGTCGATTGTCCAAATTAATTGGGGTTCCATCATCATCGTCGACGCTTCTATCGTGTCACTGTTCGTTGCGTCTCGCGTCTTGAATGACTGTTACGACACGATCAATTAGCCCTATTATAATTATGATTATAAAATAATATTTTTATTCATTTTGAAATATTTTTTGTACACAGTGTTGATAATATCCGTGTTGTGGTTTCGGTGACTACTGCACATAACCAGATTCAAGCATACCTTTTAAATATTTGTTATAACAGATATATTTACGTTTAGTGCCCACGTATAGACACGAGGTAGCGAATCCTTCCAATTGGACGTTGTAATTTCCTTAGTTGTTGGCGAACCCACGTCAAATGCTTGTCTCGTTTCGCGAAAACGTCGCACCAATAGGCCTGAATCAGATATCGGGGATCGAACGTGTTGGGAACGTGAGCTGGGAATTTTGGGAAATCTGAATGAGAAAGGTGTTTCCAACCCTTCTATTTCCGATTTCACCCGCGCGAGATTAGCTTTTTTGCCTACGAAATTATTTACCGCAACATTGACAAATCGTTCAGCTGTATCGGATAAGGGAACCGCTTACGGATTACGAATGGTCAAGGGGGAAGAAGCGTAACTTTTTTTTAAAAATGGCACTTTTAGCCGCTTAAATGGTCTCGAATATTTTGGAAGCGCTTTTCGTGATATTATATACGCTATGCAAAGATTTGTTTTTAATAACAGTGTCAAGACTAGGTCTCAAGCCCACAACCACGAAATTTAAGAGACATTTTGCGGTCGTCTTGAGCGGGCGTAACAGAAAAGCCATTATACTTAAAGTAGTTGATCACGGTGAGTGTCATTAAGTTCCAACTATTTAACATCGTTAGTAAGCTTAGTCAAGGACTTTTGATACACACCAATACGCTCTGAAACAGCTTGAGAGAGTATACTCCAGCCTAAGGACCACGCCCCATAATGAGAATTAAAAAGGGCTTACAATAAAAATACTTGCACAAGAAACAATTGCATTCTGCCCTAGCTAAATCGTCCCTAGTTCGCAAAACGGGAACAACAATTTTCGGCAATCAGGCCCGCATAAAAACCAACAAAGGGTCGAAAAGGGGTAATCAGCGTCCTCAACGCGGGACATCAAAGCTTGCTCTGGCGATTAGCGTTTCAGTCCTCCATGACTGGCCACTCGTGAAATTCCGGAGTAGCCTTTTCCGTTCAGTCTATTAATGGCACAGAGAGGTCTACGTTGTTCTGTTGAGAGGCGGCAAATAGCATTGGAAAAGCGTAATGGCGTCGAACCGGATAGGTAGAGGGAACTATGGGGAAACAATTTTCTACATCACCAGACAGGAATTTTATAAAGTTGTACAACTTTTGTCCGCGATGGTACTCGTTGAGTGTCCCTATCGTTCACTTATCTATTTTCTATAAAATCAATACATTACACAACATACAATAACTCAATAAAGTCATGCAAAGCACAACTAAATATTACAATTAAAATTACCTTAATCAATTCTGTTTAAATACAATTCATATTACACATATGTATATGTTAATTGTGATTTAAAAAATATTCCTACATCAACTAGTCTTATAGATTATATTTGACGAACCAATGAGCGGGCGGCATTTAAAAGTGGCGCGTGTCGTCAACGTGCGTCGACAACGGACCTCAAACAGATCTATAGGAAGAGAATTATTAGTCTCAGTTAACACAGTTAGTTTTGTTAATGACAATTATATTGTTAATAAGATACATACATATGTACATATTATATTCACACCAAGTCCCTTACAGTGTAGGCAAATAACACGGAGTGTCAAACATCGCTGTCCTTACAGACCTGTCGAGTTTCTTTCACATTCATCTCTCTCTTCATACATGCACGCCGGTTTCGGCGACTTCTGACTTCCCATCAGCTAGTATCTTGTTAGCATATATTACCGATTTTGTCAAGATAGGTGAGCCTTGATTTTCGTTGGCACATATTTTTTTTTACGTTAAAAAAATATTTCAAGTCTTAGTTTCTTAACAAAAACAATTTTTATCCTGTCCGAATGAGAAATGCTAACATTGAAACCCATTTGCCTTTATACAGTCGAGTCATAACTTTAAAACCTTTTCTTGGAGCTCTGAATCCCTAACATAAGCGTTCTTCGTATTTGCTCGAATACGTACGTGGTATGTCACAGAGCCGCTGTTATTCTGTACATAAACATACATTGCATAATATAGTTTGACTTTTCGTTTAAAGTCAAGAAGTACAAGAGAAAAGAAAAGTTACCAGCCGTCATCCTATTTTGGTCTGCGTACTTTTTTACTACTTCAATTACTCAAAGAATTTGCTTGCCATACTTTGTAGTAAATTTATGTATTACGAGTATACTGAAAATGACATACAATATACTGAATATATGTCCATATTTATTTTAATGTAGTTTTATTATTAGAAATTAACATTTGTAGTTCATCAACAGGTTCCAACAGCTTAATGGTAGCAAACGCTTCTGTGACTACCTTTGAATAAGACAGATAATAAATCATTATCAACTCGACTCTTACAAACAAGGACTGACTGGACTAATACTATCAGCGTTCTTCCTACAACTCTGTTCGTGACAAGTTGCAAATATCGTCGGGCGGTAGCTGCCATTCGTTACCGCTGCCCGCTCGTTTGTTGCTCTCATTACATAAAAATATATACATGAATTCGAGAACTTTTGTAAGCGATTGACCAAGTTACGTATTCGCGGTTCAATATGTTTCAAGACCTAAGTGGAGTTCTCAAAAGCAACAAGACGAAGTATACTAGTGGAATATTAACGGCAACAAATTTGATATCAAAGTTGTGGAAGCTAACGAAAAGTCAGGTACATCTGGGTCGCTCCTAACCTATTTGAACCGAGAAACGTTTGCTTTGCTCTCAAACACTTCGAGTGTATCTTAATTTCACTGGATGTAACTGAATGTGTCTACTACTAACAGCTGTAGGCGACAAGCTAGTTTTCGTTGAAGACATGAGTTGTTTCCGTATCCTCCGCAAAGTACGTAAATTGTTATAACTTTTACTACTGACATGGGTCCCAGGTTGCACGAAGTGGTTTAATAAATTTTTACCTTTATGCATTCCTGTAAACCGGAGAAATCAAGATTTGCTTCAGTTTTTCTGATATACATAGTGTCAAAGTTCAAAATATATTTCGATTTTTAATTTAATATCATCTTTTAAGATCAACTCCTTTTATAGTTTCTTTTTATAACTGTGAGTACTTAGAGCATCATGTGAAGTTTTCGATTCCGAAACATAGAAAATCACAGCATATAATGCTATGCTTCAAAATAATATGTTTATCGTATTTAAAAATGTAATACACATGTTTAACCAGTTACGTTTACTTCCCACTATGGAATATGTGGTGAGTCTATTGCCATACACACCGGGCACTTATCCAGACTCTAAGAAAATAAAAAATTTATATCCGTGGATACGAATTTTCACAAACTTCTTGCAAAAGTCCTTTTTTATTAAGTGGAGTTTTCATTCTTGAACGATATAAAATATGTTTGTGTCGTTTTCCTGACAGCAGCTGCAAGTGGATGTGGTAAGACGTGACAAATCACCAAAATGTTTCGTTACTCATTCGGCACGCGCTATTCAACAAGCCCCTAATTCTTTGTCACCGACAGTCTTACTCGTTCAATTTACATAGTGTCTACCACATTTTATATGAAATCTTTGCTTCTCTGGTGGTTTATTTTTACCCCGCAATTGTAGCTGGCGATGAAACTCGTTCAAACCCCTTTGTTTTATTCCACAAACGGAGTAACTTATGTAGCTCAGGGAGGTTTTAGAGGGAATATTTAAGTGCGATTCCGAATGAGGAATTGTTCTACGTACTGGATCGCGATGTATTATGTATGTTTTTGTAAATGAATAGCGGTTTCTTCGGATATAAGGTATTAGATTTTCTCTAATGTTACTCATATGGAAAAACACAACTTTTGATCAAAGATATGCGGAAGTGAAAGAGAACAGACACTGTTATTCCGTTGTACGAGAGCTGGTTTCCGGTTTAATCTATTAAGAGCCCTACAGAAGCCACGTGTGCTGTTCGCCCTCAATATTCGTATTCATCTCACAGTAAAGGCGGCTGCACATGTACCACGTATGTACATACATATGTCTCCGGAATATGTAGGTATACGTTGATATATATGTACAAGTTACGAGTGGCAATTTATATTGAAATCCTTAATTATCTTGTTTGTTAATGAACAGAAAATGAATTAATAATAACAGTAGGAAGATATTCCACAGATTCTCCTCTCGTTCCCGCACATCGTTTTCACTTTTACAGAAGAGTTTGCCATATTGTTGCTGGATGACATCCAGTGACTACAGCGATAAGGACGGCGACAATGTTACATATACATATATTTTATCTATTGACTATAGAAATATTGTTCTTAAAAAAGAGGATGTTAAAAAAGATGTATGCAGTTCTGATGTTTGCTAACCAATAAATAAAGTCTAGTATATAAATAATATCTAGTATATAATAGTATCAATACAAGAGTACAATCACATCATTTATATTGATTTTGGAAAATGGATTGACGGAACACCTTATGCTCAGTGGTCACCCCTGCCTGCGAACATGTGCAACACTCGCGGAGAGTTGTTGCCGGCTTTATAGAAGAGCTTTCTCTTGTTGATGCCGGGAACTGAACGGGTTTGAAAACATCTGTCTATCACTATCACTTACCCCCACCGCTGACGGAAGTGGTGGTGACTAGGTAGAAACAGTGCAGAAATAACGACAGCAACATCTTCATGGACATCGTGGCTTTCATCCCGTGCCTTCGCGCGTGCAGTGGGCCACCATGGTCAGAGGCTCCCGGGTCTGCTGCCGTTACATTGTCGGGTTGAGTTTCTTTTGGCAGGGTCTGAAATGCAAAAAAGCTGATTTAATATTGTTTATAACACATAAATAATATTATGATTATTAAGTTTAATAATTTCCTCTGCGTTTGTTCTACATACGCTCGAGGAACAGTAGTGCGGGGTGCCAGTGTAAAGTGTTATAAAAAAATACATGTATTTACAACGGAACACGGCGTCTGTAACCCCCGAAGAGGTAGGCAGAGGAGTACACTCCTAGGCTTCACCAGATACGTTTACGTTTAAATGTATGTCCTTGGCTTCTTGGAATTCGTACTATAAGTTACTAGCAAATTTTCTATACGACAGGCGGCCCTAAGGTAAGGCTTTTCAAGACCGCTACAGAAATTACTGCTGTATAAAGTGGAAACTACATTCGCAGCTCCTTGGCTATTGGAAATTTGTTACTGACGATGTCTGTATATTATTAGCTGGTCCATATATATTATATACATATGTTTGCCACTTTATAATTTTAGGTAGATATAAACAAAACAAAATGCATATACAATTTACACTTTCGCAAACTGTGTCGAAATGATACGTGTTTTAATTAATCTACTCAGCTCAAGTGTTAGCCGTGCTCGCGCTGATAATTAACGCCAAAAATACACGGAGTGTGTGCGATAGGTAGACACCTAGATACGTATCGTTCTGACATACTCGTATATCTAATATTCTGTTTAGCAATCTGGGAACAATACGAACCGGCATAGCAATGACGCGAGCGTAAACACAACTACAGGATATTATATTATGAAGTGGCGCGGCAGTCGCGACCAATCGGCGCGGCGGCGCGGCCCGCGCTTCTGATGTGCACGTGACTATCGCCACCGATATGAGCGTCGCGTTGCCATCACTCACTATCAGTTGTTATGCCAAGGTTAGCGGCAATGGATGAAGCTTAGTAAGAATTGTCGATACAAGTGAACGTGAGGTTCATGAAGGAAAGATTGACCAATTATTTTATATGTTATTATAGGTATCTATAGGTATGTTAACGAAGATTTCAGATTTTTAGGAAATGTTCTTTTTTTGAAATTGAATAGAAAGTGAATTGCTAGGATAGGCATAGAATGTTGAGTCAACGTGAGAAATGAGTAATATTCTACAAAGTTTTTAAATACATGTCCTAGGAATTCTATAACTGTGGTTTTTTAGATACATGCATATATATGTATATTTCCGACAATATACATAATATACGTAATGATTTTAATTTATAATCAGTTCTCCGGTCTTCTTCCTTTTCTTCGTGTTAATAACTGAACGCGAGTGATCCGCTATCGTGGTGAAAGGATCAGTCTCAATGTCCAGGGTGCGTCGGTCAGTGTATGTTTGTAATTAATCAGACGCAGTCACCGCTCGGGTAGGCTCCTTTCATGCACCCGGTTTCAGTTCTCCGGTTGTAAATTTCTTGATTTTCTCCAAAACAAAAATAATAAACAAACTTACTATAATGAGCTGTCTCTGAAAATATCGGAAGCAATTTCATTATCATCCACTGTTGCCATAGGCCTGTTGTTTTTTTCATATGAGAATAGTTAAACGAATAGCTTAGACACTTGCTCAAGATAGGTCGGCAGTTGTCAAATTGCGAAAAAAGCAGAAACTTGTGGCATATTTAACAAAGAAAATTTATTTAGTTTAGCTTATGCCTAGTACGACAATAAAATATGTATAATGATGAAGTAATTTGTGTAGGGTATCGCGTTCAGGACTCTTCGGCGAACTAAGAAAGTTCTAGAAGAACGCTGCTGCGAGAACAAAGATCCGTTCCCGACGCAGTTTTAAAATTGAGTTTTAAAATGAGATTTAATCTTTAAAATCAATAAACTAGTAGAATACATTGGACTGATACATTTTGAGTTAAAATTAGTTCAGAAACAAACAAGTCATGAGATATTTGAAAGTTGCTGCAACGACACAAAAGATAAGAGGAAGCCATTAACATGACGTGGACGGGTTATGAGGAGGGAGGAAAATTATATGACAGAATGATGGATATGAATTTGAACGGCTATGAAATTATGAATTCAATGTCATTCAAGTACCTACTCATTTAAGTATGTTTCCTTTAAGGAAGAGAGTGACTGACGCGCCGGTTGGAGAGGGGCTCCTGGAGCTGACGACTGGCGCAATAAGCATGAATATATCCTGACTTACTTTGTGAGAAAGTAACTAATTTACATGTTTACAAATATTCACTTTGTGCCTAACTAAATTAATAGCAAAGTAGGAAAAGAAAGAAAGAAGATAAAATAATGTTTATTTGATAAGTAACACTACAAGCAAGTAAGTAACGTAACGTCACGCCTGTAATCCCCGAAGAGGTAGGCAGAGGATTGTAGTACCTACACTCCAACTTTTATCAGTTATGTTTACGTTCTACTATGGAATAGGGTGTGGGTCTATTGCCATACACCAGGCTCATACTGTACATAATGTAAGTTTGAAAAATCTAATAGTATCCAACCAGGGATATGAACCCGGGTCGTCTCGATCGCTCGTCGCGCTTACAACCAACACGACTATCGAGACAGTATTATACTGCCATAAAATAAACTACACACATCTATAAAGGTATTTTTCCACGCTCTCTGACGTACCGTGTAAAATATATTTGTCTGAGCAAGTCAGTATAATTTTTGTATTATATTAGATTTTAGTACATCATTAGGTGAAACATAACGGCTAGAAGGCTAATATCTAACATTAATTAGGTATTAAGCAAAATTGCGATGTTCAACACGAAAATATTTGATTAATTGGTTTGCGCGTATTCTTCGTAGACAAAGTTCCTCGAAATTCATAGGTATTCATAAACTACGCTAGTGTAAACAAGCTTTAAGCCTATTAAATGTTACGTAGTGAACACACATTATTGTTATAACCTAATAATAATCTGCGTATACAATGAACCGCATATAACAATAATATACTAGTCGAGAGTGAACTTAATAGATGCAGAATTAATTAAATGTGCTATACGATACAACCACAACTGTGCGATGTAAAGCTAGGTTCACATTGTTTCAATCTCTCACTCCAATTGTTTCAGCTGGCTGCATTATTAGATGTCAATCTATCTTCTTTAAAAAAGAAACGCACTTTCACGCCTGTAATCCCTGAAAAGGCAAGCAGAGGTACTCCTCCTTTTTGCTTAGTACACACTTTTTTATGGATTAGGGATGAGCCTATTTCCTTATAACGAACACAAATTAATACAAACTGCGAGCCACTTCTAAAAATTTTAATTGGACATTCTAGTTAGAAAACTCCAATCCTCGACCCGGGATGTACACCCCGGACCTCTTGATCGGCAGCCGCGCTCACAACTTTTAGTTTTCATAAAACTAAAATTTCAATTAAACGAAAATGTTATCTCAATATTAACACACAAAGTGGCACAAATCCCATTTCATAGACTGTTATATTAATAAATTGGCGTAGGAATCAAACTGGAATATATTTTACTTTGTGATTTTGAGGACGCTATGAACTTTACACTTTGTAAAACATTTACGCTATATTCCACAGAAATCAGCACGAACAATGAGACAATGACAGTGGGATGGTTTATGCATAGCGATATTAAAATAAAACTTAGGTGAAAACAGTGGTGTTTAAATTACAACATCCACCAAATTAATCCGTTTATCGTATCATATACATAAGTATACACTCAAAATATAGGGTTTAAGACCACACTTAACCACGCTGGCCAATTAACTACACAAACCTTAAAGAATTCAAACTTGCAAGTTTCTTTAACATATACATATGTACCGTATATGTTACCGTCTTATCAGGTAATATTAATCATAATATAAATGAATCAGAGGTAGAGGCAACTACGAAGTAGCCTATTAGGGATCCAAACTACAAACAACTGGTTGAATGATAAAAATAAGAACAGAATCCCTGGTCTCTCTCTGACTTGAAATGTAAAAACCGAAAGGCAACATAAAAAGATCTATAAATTAACCTTGACAGGAATAATTCATAAGATTGTTATTATTATGTTCAGCTGCTCCAAGCCATAGTAAAACAGAGCAACGGATATTACTCCAGGATGTACGCTAATTCAACCACAAATGATTATATAATGAGCATCGTATTTACACCATTATCTAATGAGTCGGTAACTGTTGTATTAACCGCTGAGCGGATATCCTGTCAGATCTGTGGCGATCAGCATGCTGTATCTTATCAGCAGTATTGTGTGAAATGTTGAACGAAATACAGGTGAATTAAAGTTGTACTTTACTGGATTTCATTTCATACACGGCCTACCTTTTAATGTTATTTATTTCATTATCATCATCATCGACTTGTTGTAGGCCACTGCTGGACATAGATAGGGTTACGTTTTGGTTTAAAGATCTTTATTTCTCACACAACATCAGTCATTTACATGAGAACCATATTACACATAAGAAATAATTATAAATATCCGGTACAGGCAGTTAAAAAATAAAAT
>DWDW01001514.1:0-11474 GCA_018245635.1 Mimoniades versicolor eupheme | reverse complement strand
AAAGTAAGCGTCAAGAGAGCTTGTGGTATGGTAAACAGATGGCTGATAAACTACATATAAATATATACTTAAATAGATATTTTCTTTTATTTTTCACACCCATACACAGAACAAATACTTGTGCTCGTCACCCAAATATTTATTCTGTGAGGGAATCGAAACCACAACTCCCGGCGCAACAGTCAGGTTTAGTAACCACTGCTCCAACGGGCCAGTATACATATATACTTATAGCTGCTCTAGGCTATTGATTTACACCGGTCTAATATAATTTGTCTTATATTGAAAGTATGAACGTAAACAAAGAATATTTTGTTTTACTTCATGTAGGTATTTGTTACCCATGTTATATAATAATTTTAGCTTTCTTTTACTTACTTTTTTATAACACATCTTATATACCCAGATGCGCGCGATATTCTCAAAAGAGGTGTAGGAAAATTTCAATCCACTTATTAATAAATATATGTAGCAATGAAATATCGACATGTCCGTAAATCTATTTTAAGCTCCGACATAAAATTGGATTATGTGTAGAAAAAGCAAATGTTTGCGCCGTTTAATTTAACATTGAGCGTGAAATTTTTTTTAAAATCCGGTCAGATTACTTCATGTCACGTACCCGTATACCGTCGCAGTGACGACAGCTTTACAACGTGAATTATAATTTCTGTGTATTTTTTGCATTTAATTAATTTAATGGAAAGAAAAAAAGTAGGCATAATTTTTATAACATTAAGAACTGGTAGATAAACACTTTTTAATTTGCCGTTGGTGTACAATTAAAAATATTGTATTGTATTGCATTTTGTATTGTACATAGATATGATTGGTTGCATGGAATATTGGTCAGTAGTGCATTTTGTTGGTTATATTAAGTAATAAGTCGACATAAGCGGAACTACCTTTAAAAGGTTTTTGACTTGTTGTTTGTGGACGTGTTGTCTATGGACTATTAGCACAGTAAACCCTGCTTTTGATGATGATATGATGATGATAATGATATGATGATGAAAATAAATACTTAACTACCAAACTGTCATAATTATATCGACAAGCCAAGTCCCTCACAGGGTAAGCAGAGGACACCGAGAACCAAACATCTAATACTTATCGATCCATCACTCTTTTCATACATTACCTGTTATACGAGTAAAATTACACAAATTCCATGCCCACCTTGTTAAATTTAATCACAGTCTCGTGTATTGAAACTGTAATTTATTTTAATCTGTATTGGATAATTATTTTATACTATCAAAATAATTTACGGTGCAATGTTTAAAGTTTACATTATCTTGTTTATTTTAACAAATACATAGGTACATACATACACACAAATTAATGCGAATAAAATGCTAATTGGGGTTTAGTCTCGTTTAAACATAATTGATAGTTTGTGTAACGATCGGCGAATGTAATTTATTGACATTAACCATTAATACGGTTATTTCAAGCGACTTATTCGAGTTTGTATTGTGACATTGCATAATAAATGTATTGTTACCGAATGCAAATTTGACAAGGATTTATACATGTTTATTTATCATGAAACATTTTACAGGCAATTATTGATGAGCTATTTTAAGGTACTTGGTATAAGAACTATAATATAGCTTACATTTAATTAGATGTGCTCTGTATATGGCAATAGGCTCACCACCTATTCCATGGTGGGACTTAAAAGTAACTGGTGAAACGTGGGAGTGTTCTACATTCCTCTGCCTACGTCTTCGGGGATTACAGGCATGATGTTAGTTTTTTTTAATTGTAGAAGTTGATAGTAATAAAAAATAAAAACAATAAAAATAATAAACATAAAAATAACAATAAACATATAAACAATTACTTAGAGGCGTTGGCGGCGAAACGCTATACTCCGCGATCTCCAACCTGCGTGCCCAGCGTGGGAATTGTGGTCCAAACCCCTTGTCCCCATATATCTTGCAGTGGTCTGTAATAGGCGATTGATGAAGACCCCTTCCGATTCCAGGATGTCTGGCTAGCGTCTTCTCCGGAATTAATCATCAAACCTGCACCTATTACTTGCCCTTGCTGTATATAACTCCTAAATTATATAGCCAGTTATTTCGTAACATTGAAGCGTTATGAAGATGTTCTAGGTCATCCGAAGCGCGCTCACATTCTGACCGCATTGACCACAAATGGATGCCAACTATTACGTTAGGTCAAGTGAAATAATATAAAGTCCATGTTTAGTTTTTATTGGTGCGAAGATTAGTAAGTAGTAACTTACACGACGACGTGCAAAATATTACGCAAAATGTATTATAATCATCTATATCTGAACAATATTAAGACCAAAAGTCAAAATCGCCTGTTCATTTTAACACATAGAGGTTTTAGTTACATATATCTACATATATCATTTCTTCTCAAATTTATTTAATACTCTTTATCAACATTAATCTTGTGAAAATCTATTTCAATTAGCATTCGATTTGAAAAGATAAGTAGATTGAGGTAAAATAACAATGTGTACATGGGGTACATGTGTACAATGGGTGTACATAACCAACTTTGCCTTCGGATTTCAATGAGACAGCTGTAATCAAAATGAAATACCAAGATACACGCCTACACGGCCTGCCTTTACGTATGCATTGTTTATCCGATCGCGTATCTTCATATCTTCATCATAAATTAAAAAAAACCTTTCGCTAACGGAGATCGCCATCGGGTTATTAATGAATGCGCGTTCAAGCAACCAGCCTCAATGGCACATTATACTTTTATATTTATTTCCAGTAGACCTGCTCTCACCCCATAATGTAGTAGATAATTTGTAATATTATGTTCATCATATGATGCATAATGCAGCCTCATAATAATAATACATCGCAGCTCACATGTACGGCCAATTTAAAAGTAAAAATACCTTTAAGTAATTTGTGTCAACCAAGTTGAAATATAAAGGCAATTACGGAAAAATCTAGGCCCGTCTCACAGCTAGCTTCGTACTGCCTTACTAGTATCGACAAAATTATATCTGCGGTACAAAAAGCTTTATGGCACTGAAAAGTAAGCGTTATGCGTCTAGTCTTAAAGTGGCATGTGACATTCGCGGCAGGTAAATGTAAAATTGTCTCGTGGTCGCATAGCGCACGAGACATGTCCCAAGACATTACACGATCCTGTGAAAAAGAAAAAAAAACAAATGGCTCACGGCACGGCATCCTTTTACAAACTTACATGTCGACGCATAAGTCGCATAACGCATCGATTGACGCGCGTCTATCATGTGAATATCCACCTTATTTGTAGTGTGCTAAAGTTGTAATTTGTTTGTTGAGCGAATGAGTTATTGCACGGTCGTATTGCATAAAATAATTTTATTACTATCCACGGTTATTATCCTATGTTGGTGCTATTTTAGGACGTGATGGGTTCAACAATGACCTCTAATGGCGGCGGCGCTCTGAGAGCCCATTAACTCGCGATATTACGATATTTTTAGCTTCGAAATAAAACAACGTTGACGTGTGGTGTGTTGGGACACTTGGTTGTGGTGGATTGCTGTCTTCGATCATTATAGACGAGGCTTTAATTCTTTAAAAATGACGAAAGGTCTCTTACCTTTTCTTTATAAATTAATAAAATCATACAAATGTAGTGCCTCGTTGGTCTAGTGATTGCAAGCGGGACTGTTAATCGAAAGTTCCTGGGTTTTATTCCCAGGTCGTGTACTGCCGGATTTTTCTAACTTACAATTTCCTAGTTGAAATAATTTCTAGCTATGATATGTGCCCGGTGTAAGGCAATAGATTAACCCCTTAGTGTACTACATACCTCTGCCTACCTCTTCAGGGATCACAGGCGTGATGTTACGTGTATACAAATAGAAGACGTTATGTAATACAGACATAAATAATACGATACAGGAAAATGTGTTGTTGCCTTAACCCTTCTTATTCTCCAAGGAAAGCCTTATCGAACCGTGGAACGATATAAGAGTTAATGATGATGAGGGATGTTCCCCGAATCCTAATTTCCTAGCCCTAAGTTCTCTAAGAAAGCTATGTCAACAAGCTCCTGACATGCTCAGATAAGATACTAAGTTATGACCAATTCATTACGAATACCTCTGCGTCTTGGAACATCTGCACATACAAATACATACAGTATGTGCACCATGTAAATATTATATCAATTGTATGCAATTATCGCAACATAGCCGTGCGCCGACGACCTCACGCGAAGCCGCACAACGTCGAGGTAAGGAAACCTAGTGGACTCAATTGTATTACGGCTGGTGACAACAATCATACTTCGTCTGAACGCGAATCATTGAAATGCATTTAACACCGCATTTACGCAACACTGAACAATGAATTGATCATCCAACATAAGCATATATTCGCTGATATTATTTATATATATATATATATATATATATATATATATATATAGTCAGTCTTGGTCTTTATGGCATAGGCAGAGACTCTCGTATACCGGAAGTCTCTATATTTACAGACCTCACGTAGGTACTTCTATTAATTACATTTATCGGTTTCTTCATACATACTTGCAGGTTTTGGAGGTTTCTGTCTCCATCAGCCAATATCTGACCTATTAGGTCTTATAGGCGAGTGTTGGTCTCATACAGAACCTTTATACATCAGCGGTCCTGTACATCCTGATCATCAACATCCTGCATCTGTTTCGACATTCTTTCACTTGTTCATCTATAAGTATGTATGTATCGTATATAGAAGGGTATATAAATAGCGAATCTGTCTAATTTAAAATCAGATGACAATTTTTCTAAGTTTCTTATTATAATTACTACAATTATAGCACAAATTGCAAGTGCGCATAGACTCATGCTCTGAAAATAGATTGTATCCCAACTCACTATTCCGGCCATCACAGTGAACGCCCATTTACGGGCTTGACATAAAACTCGAGACGTTATTCCACTATGAAGTTCTCATAATGACGTCACAAACAGCACTTTACGACTATTATCAATGTCGTAACACAGACACAAACGGATAATCACTTGTACGATATATATGTACTTCCATTTTGTTCATATTCACAGAGGCGAGGTAGTAAACTGCAATATTATCCGTACGAATTAGGAAGAATTCAAAGCAAATGTTAATAAATCATATCATAACATTAAAACATCACCCCTGTATTTCTCCGAAGGTGTGTACAGGAGATTGCAGTGCTCTGAGTGTTCTCATGTTTCACCAGTTATGTAACACGCCCGACGAAACAGGAGGTTTTTTTTTTATCATGCGATAGGCTAGCGTTTGGCCGCGATCCCGCCTGATGGAAAGCGCCGATGCGTCCTAAGATGGAGCACGCATGCCTAGAAAAAGCCTATTCACCCTTGTTTTGAAGAGTCCCAAGTTATACGAGTCCGGGAATACAGACGCGGGTAGGGTGTTCCACTCCTTGGCCGTGTGGATAAGAAAGGTGGAGCCAAACCGTTTCGTTCTGGCAATTGGAATGTCCTCCAGATAAAGATGGTAACTTAAGTAATAATAACTTAAGGTAAGTAATAATAGCCACATTACCTACAGATTCGTTGCCTATACATTCGAAGTTCATTGTGCAACCTAATATACAGAGTTAGTGAGATGAAACTAGAAAATATTTCCAGCTAACAGTTAGTGGAATGAGTCCTCAGCATACGGTGTGTAATTGCATTTCCTTGCACTGCGAGACCGACGCGATGCATTAGATGCGCGGCGGCATAATTGATACTCTTTGTATGTTCCACGGTACATTCAGACTTACTTTTAGGCTGGTATAGATTGCATACTATTTCGACGGGAAAGCAGCGAGTACGGTTCGCACAACAATAATGTTGTACTGAAATATCTGATTTATTCCCTAACATAGTGTATAATGCTTTTCTGTCTGGCTGTACCGTTAGAGTTCAATGGTGTATACACATGGAAAACGATTCGTCTATCACCGGTGACGCATGTTGCTCGAATATTTATAATAAAATAAGTAAAAAGGCGAATTTTATTGAAGTTGTTTGGACATTTTCAATAAGCAATCATTTATTTTCATAAGAAATGTCACTTAAAAGGTATTCTGAATACAAAATTAGTGAGTTTATTCTGCAATCTTATTTTTGGTTTCATATCATTGGCGTCCTACACACAGGAATGTTTAACGAAATAAAAATAGTTTTCGAACGTATTCGTAGCTCTAGTAGTTGCATGAGCGACACTGACCCCATGAGATGCTGGGTTCGATCTGTGGGTCGGACAAAGTGTTGTGGGTATTTCGTTAAATAAAATTCCCAGTAATACCCAGTCCTGGGAATTAATAGAAGTCCCCCCATTGACTGTGGATTTTTACGCGGTGTTTGACAATAGATTCACCGTAAAAAAAAAAAAAATTAAATAAAAAAAAAAAATCACCGTCTATTCTAAAAGTCCAAAAATTGGGACTATTACACACATCTGCTTACCCTCCGAGTAAATACAGGTGTAATATTAAGTGACGTTGAGCATAGTATCTAGTAGTACTTGTCTAGCTAGTAGTACATTCTATTACATTTTACATTTCGTTACATTAGTATTTACACGACAATAATAATCGCTTTTGTACACAAATTGCTAATACGCACTGCCATAATTAACTCGTCGAATATAATTGCTAATATTCAAGCAGAAAAACCCACAACGAGCTCAACTGACAATACGTCGTGAAATAAGACTGATATGTTGGCAGTACAATAAAGCCTGTAATCAGTTTAAAAGCAATAAGGTATGACGCGCGTTCACTTAACTCTCGCAGAACGGCTTTTGCAGCATTTGAATCATTAATACGTGTAAGGTTACATATACTGTACATACATAAAATATATAATGTATTACTAATTTTATATACTAAATGATGACGATCATGTTATTCTTGTCATTTTAGCAAAACTGCCTGCGAGGTAAAATTTTACGCCCCGTGGTCTGTTTTATTGTAAACAGTTTAGGCGTCACAGAAATTATAATCCATGTGTTATACGGGTGTCAAATTAGAAATTTTTCACAACGTGTTTAGTTGTGAGGATCGTATACAAAAATCGTAATTACATTCGCTACAGTTAGCTGTAATCAACATTTTTCTATTGCGTTTCGTTTTTCTATTACATAATTAATCATGTTGATTCAACATAAAACCAACACGACTGATAAATATGTGGTCCATACAGTTACAAAGGAGCTCTAATCACTGCGCATTCTGAGCCGTTCCCCGGCGTGCACTATCCCTACTGACGGATGCGGGATCTCTAGCGTGCGAACTGCTATTCTCAACATTATTGTTATGAACATAAAGTTGATTTTGCATTGAAAATTGAACACGTAACACGGTTAGCGAGCAATGCAATTGAAGAGTGGACGGTAGATGTGCAACACACTGATCTTAATGTATGCAGCGGTCAAAAGGCGGCATGAATAATATTATTTATATGAACAATCGTTAATGGTTATGATTTATTTTATGATTTTGAAGACAAACAAGCATAATCGCCTTATTATGGAGGAGGATAATTGATTGTTTTATTTGCAGAAATAAAACAATTAGAAAACCAAGGTTATCGACATAGCCCATCGGATCAGCAAGCTGAAGTGGCAGTGCGCTGGTCACATATGTCGCAGGACCGATAACCGCTGGAGTAAACGTGTCTTGGAGCGGAGACCATGCCTCGGCAAACGTGGCGTAGGACGCTCTGCGTCTGGTGGAGTGACGATATACGCAAAGTGGCTGGCGGCGGTTGGATGCAAAGAGCTGAGGATGGAGCTTAGTGGCGTGCTGTTGGAGAGGCCTGTGTCCAGCAGTGGACGGGAATAGGCCGATGATGGTGATTTGCAGAAATAGTATTCTTTCAGGCATTTTCTGACGCGATAAATTCATACACATGTAATAAGTGCTAAAGTAGCTCTATATGTTCATCTCATACGTTTTTATATGAAAACCGCTGAATTGGTTCTTGAATACATTTTAGGGTTAAAAAAAAGGGAAGCTTAATATGAGAAAAATGTGTTTATTTCTTATTCCAGCTTTTATGCTGAATTATCTCGACTTCTTCATGGTGGGAGAAGTTATTAGTAAATAACACTTTTAAAAAAGTTATATAAAATTGTACAACTGATTCTAATTGTAAAAATATCAATTAGGTACTTATCATTTTTTTTGTATAGCCAATTAAGTTTTTAACGGGTATTACTATAGTACACGAGTATAGATAGCACTTATCCAGGCTACCCATATCGTAGAAGAAGTTGTTTTAAAGTTTTTGACTTTATTTGAATCTAATCCAAAATTACGAGTAAAAGTATTCTTAAGCACTAAGCTTGCTCAAAGTGTTATACATACCATAAAATATTTTTCAGTCACTCATTCATTCAAACATTCCTTTATTCGCTCCTTTGTTCGTTAATTCAGTCATTCCACTCTAAAATCAATGCTCCTCATTAGCATGTCTTAATGAAGCAATTTATATCCTTTTATCAATTTATCTTCTCTTCACTGAAGTACCTACTGAATAAATTATCAAAACTTCCTGAAAACGGGTGCCGCAGATTGTAATACTACCACTAAGTCTTAATTTATGTACATATTTAATTAGTTGAAAAGCATTATGATTCTGCTGACATTATTTAGAACTTTATTCAAGTATTATACAACAGAGCTATAACAACGGGATATACAACAGAATATCTTATTGTCGACAAAACTTTTTAATTATATTCGAGGCAATGGAACTGTCTATAAAAGCATGAGATTCGCAATGAACACGTCATTATTATTGCTTCAAGGCATTTGGTGTCATCATCATTATGACTTTATCGTTTTAGAGAAAAATATGTGATAAACTCTACGGCACAACTGCAAGTCTCCTTACGAAGATTTCCTTTACCGTTGTAACTAGTGATATATAAATATACAAATATAAATATGTTGCATTTAAAAACTCATATAAATGTATACTCTGTTATATATAAGGTACGGCAATAGCCTCACCACCTATTCCATAGTGGGACGTGAAGGTAACTGATGAAGCGTGGGAGGTTGCTACACTCCTCTGTGCCTCTCTTCGGGGATTACAGGCGTGATGTTACGTTTATATATGAGTTGCGTATTATTTTTTGACCTCAGATGCTCTAAGCGGGAGGTTGAAAAATAAATTAAGCGTTGTTGTTTTATTTTAATTTTAAAGTGACGGACAGAAAAACTGACGAATGTTTAAATGTATCATGATTCTTTTGAACCATGCATGAAAGTTTCGTGGATTACAATAACCATTTAAAAACCTGAACATTTTAAATGACCGTAATTATATTTTATAGGTGACCATCACAGGCCTCGGCTACAGTAATGTGTCTGGTCTACTTCGAATAACAGTTAACACTAAGTTGCCTAATCCACACTAACAGTTTAATTAATATAACCCAATGACTATTAAATTATAGTAGGATTTAAAACTAATTGGATTAACAATTTCTACAGACGTGTTGTTAGACCGCAGCATGCAAGAAAAAAGGCTAACCGTTGAAAACGTAAAATATTTACGTAAACTTGTCATAAGTTCAATGACGTGTGCTAAAATATTTGTATTCTCAATGACCTTTGACGATATTACAGTGTTACAGCGCGCGCGGCTGTAGGCCGAGTCAAGGGCCGCCCTGCTCGAGTGTGTCTCTGATGCAAGTATCTGAATCAGTTGCGCGAAATACAATTCAAAAAAATTAAATTGAAGTAATATGACGCGACGTGGTCTTGTTGACATAGTTAAGTTCATTTTCCTTAACACTCTACATAATATATACTACATGATAAAGATAGGTAATGGCAATTAAAGTACCTACATACGAATTTCAAATGCACATTGGCCGGCGCGGCAGAGGTATGAGTAGAACGATACAAGAGTTGATAATGATGATGTTGTATATTTACGTACGCACCATCGCGCCTGCAACCCGAAGAGGTAGGCAGAGGAGTGTAATACAGTCCCTCATTACACCAGTTACTCGTAACTTTACGTGCCACTAGAGGCGATTAGCCCATTACTATTCATCGGCCATAAATCCAGACTCAAAGCTATGAGTAGAAAATTAAAATTCAAATAATCCGATAGCGCCCGACCCGGGATTTGAACCCAGGATCTCAGGATCGACAGTCGAGCATGTAACCAACACGACAAAAGGGCAGTCAGTTATATATTTATTACAAGTAAGTCATTGTAAAAAGTACTTGATTATTATTGTCAAGTATGCAAAAAGCATACATACTCTCTATGTAATTCGACATACATATGTAGGTATATGTAGTAAGGCCTTGTACCGTTTATTTTTAGATTCTTTACAAAAATAAATAAAAAAGGAAATAAGTTTTCCACTCTGACAGTAATTACGGGTTGATACGTAGTAACTGGGAACCCGGACGAACCCGACCACTGCATCCGGACCGGATTCTATCGAAACCAGTCGTCGCGCTTTGATACACGTGGGGTGACTTCTAGTACCTACTCGTTTAATTACTACGAACTCGCCAACAATAAGCCTTGCTTCAATAATAATACGTCCGCCGCCGTGTGTCATTACTTTGAAACTTGTGTGTTACTTTATAACTAAACAATAGGCTCACCACCTATTACATCGTGGGACTAAAAAGTAACTGGTGAAACGTGGGAATTTTCTACATTCCTCTGCCTACCTCTCGGGGATGACAGGCGTGAAGTTACTTTTTATAACTAAACAAATTTTCCAATAATCCACAAATGATTAGTTCATACGGTGTCATTATCAGCCGGTCTCCATCCATTTCTCCGATGCGTCGTCCCGGGTGATATTGAATTGTAAACTGGACATTGGCCGGGAGTTTCGTTCTTCGGTATTTCCTCATTATTTACTCAGTGGGAATGGGGATCAAATAAAATGAAACATCTAAATATGATTATAATATTTATGGTGATATAGTTATAAGAGGAAAATAAAGTATGCTTCACTATATTTAAAATTATAAAAAAACTCAATACTAACTACTTAATCAGTGTTAACGTAATTTCACGCTTGTAATCCCCGAAGAGGTAGACAGAGGAATGCAGAACACTCCCACGTTTCACCGGTTACGTTTACGTCCCACTATCTATGGAATAGATGGTGAGCATGCATCGAGCACATATCCAGACTCCGAACTACTACCAGAAAATCAAAATTAGAAAATTTTGTAGTGTTCGATCCGGGACCTCCCGATCGGCATTCGCACTTGCAACCAACACGACCAACGAGGCAGTGTTTATTTTTCAATCAGTGTTAATAGGGATGAAATAAAATAAAACTTCTAAACATAATTATAATATTTATGGTGTTATAGTTATAAGGGGAAAATAAAGTATCCTTCTGTAGAGGCGCGCTACTTACTGAAATATGAGCGCGCGCCTCACATGGAATATGCTGAACACGCATAACACACGAGCATCGAAG
>DWDW01001513.1:0-11475 GCA_018245635.1 Mimoniades versicolor eupheme | reverse complement strand
TGCGCCGGGGGTCGTGGGTTCGATTCCCACCCAGAATAAATATTTGTGTGATGAGCACAGGTATTTGTTCTGTCTGGATGTGAAAAATAATTTAAAAAAATATCTATTTAAGTATATATTTACATGTATGTATATATGTAGTTTATCAGCCATCTGGTTACCATATTCAAGCTCTCTTGACGCTTAGTTTGGGATCAGATGGCCGTGTGTGGTGTGTGGAGATGTCCCGAGATATTTATTATTATTATTTATTATTTGATTCAAAGTGAAAGTAAAGGTAAAAATAAAAGAATCAAACGCTTCAACCATATTTATTGCAGTCTAACACACAAAATTAAAATCATAGCTATAATCTATAAACACTAATGAAAGCAATTCTTAATCTAATTGTGATTTCCACTTGGGTAATATTTATGTAAAGTATTGCAACATTGTATAAAAATATATGTCTAGTGTTACCAACTACAAAGTAGTACTGCCAGTTCGTGCTGTCACATGTCACGGACGAATCTAAGTAATTGTAATAAAATATTATTTTTAAGTAACATATAATTATACTTAGAATTTAATTATTTTATGTTATGAATATGTCTGTTTATTTTTTTATATTTTTGAGAAGTACATGTTTATTTTTGGTTTGTAAATATCCAGCTGGAAACTATTCCAATTGAAATCATTTAAAAATAGGTTTTGTTTTTCAATTTGAATTCTATTATTCGATTCTTCGGGAGATTATAAAAGAGAGAGCCCTGCGAGAAATATATCTGAAAATACCGTTCAAATATTTTATTTTACCAGGCTATCCCTCAGTTTTGCCACATTTCAGAAGTGGGATAGTGAAAATGTCGGGCCCCTTCGCTGCTGGTCTCGAAAAAAAGAAAAAAATACTCCACGGGAGTGAAGGAAATCGGATTTTTATTTCTTCTATCGACCATCCCACGCTCATACCGGAAAACGCAAAGCTGCTGCCAATGAATCGTCGACGGGTAACTCATACCGATGCAGAAGTTATCCCTAAATTTAGACCTGAAAACAACACTAGAAATGTAAGCGGCTGGCTACACAAGATCGATCAGCTCTGCGAAACATATGGATCGGACGCCACTGAAAGACAGTTTGTTATGCAACTTCGCCTACGTGGTTCTGCTCGGCGCTGGTATGACGACTTAGACGATTATAGCCTCGACTGGGAAGGATGGAAGCACGCCTTGCAAACGGCGTTTCCAAGAGCCATTGACTTCGTAGAAATACTAGAAGTTATGATTGCAAGAATCAAGCAGGAAAACGAAACCATGACAAGTTACTATCATGACAAAGTATCACTTCTTAAAAGGTGCAACATCACTGGTGACGATGCTACATCATGTATCATCAAGGGCCTTCCCTTAGAGCTGCGAGTCAACGCTAAGGGCCTACCAAAAAAAATATTAACAGAGATATTCATAACATAAAATAATTAAATTCTAAGTGTAATTATATGTTATTTAAAAATATTTTATTACAATTAACTAGACTCGGCTGTGACATGTGAGAGCACGAACTGCCAGTACTAATTTGTAGTTGGTAACACTAGTTAATATATATTTGTTTAATTATTGCAAGTTGCGAGCTTTAAATTAAATCTTACAATTAAACTTACGTAACGTAGTCTGAGATTCATTTCCCACGTGAAGTAACGTAAAAAAAACAATACGACAGAATATAAGAATTTCCGTCGCATATAAAATCATTTAGTTACAAGACAACGTTACCCAACTTGATTTGCAAGTGTGTAAATAAAAAACGAAAAATATCTAAAACATATTTACTTCAGTCAAAGCATAAATAGACCAGAAGGTTTATTAAATATAACAATATTTGTTGAATTACATCTTAGGTTAGGTTAGTATTTTGTATGCTATATTCACCAATTAGTTAATTTAAACTGTATATATTTTACTATGGACTTTGTATTTTTAATTATTCACAGCCTTTATATAAACTGAATTACATGTAATCTCCACTGAATCAGCTTTGCTAGCCGGTATAAAATTATCCTACATATTAAAATCAACAGTAAAAATTAGAATACTTTCTATAAGGTCAATGAGGCCATTTGTAAATGAAAGCATGGGTAGTTTAGATGTAATAAGCCAGATACCTACAGTGCAGGCAAATTCAAGTATTGTCAGATGTCCTTATGCCTATGAACTTTCCTCATTAAATGGTATGACAGTATCTTAGTAGGTGCAAATTCTGGTATTTTTAACATTGCATCTCCATGGACTTGTCATCATGTCCAGCACTTAGGATGTCTCTATAAAATCGAATATGTATGTGAATATCAAATAAACATCTGATCGCATGATAACAATGAAAAATACATACACGGTTGAGAGTTAAAATTCTTAAAATTACACCAATGTTTGTGTTCAACTTTGTATTCTGAGTTTTTACATTTTTTATAAATGCACGCTAGGATTTTAAAACCACATCAAACGCTAGAAAACACTTAAATATTTCAAATTTTGTAATATTAAAAATCCACACTACCACTATGGAAATATTTTCTACTATACTATTATACTACTAATATGGAAAACTTTACATGCAGACAGTCATGTGTGCTCGTGGAGTCAAAAAGTATAAAAGTATGTAGGGATTCTAGGGAACCTGCACAATTAGCAACACACCTGGGTCGTTTTGAACTCGAGACTAAGTCACAAATGCCTTTACTGGGACCCTGAACCTGGATACTCTGAATAAACACTTTAAACTAAGAAAATTCCACTTATTGTTTTAAGAGTTTTATATCTGTAACTGGACTGTCTTAGGACAACAATCCGTGGGCTAGCAGTGACAGTTTACGCTTGCAGGCTTTGATATTACAACCTAACCATCAAAATTCCAATCAAAATTCAAACTATATGTATGCAATTTTATGTATTATTATATGAAAATGGGACCTGTGTCTACCGATGTTGCATGTTAAGCGTCCACGGCGACCTCCTCTCGATTCTGCGGCAGCAGACCTCTGATGCTGAGGTCGTACACCACCTCTTCAATCTTCTTCACGTCGTATTTGAGAACGTCGAATCTCTTGCGCAAGTGATCGTTCTTTAGGTTCAATAAACTGTGAAATTATTATCACTACAGATAATTTCAACCTATACATTCCAAGTAATAGAGTGAAGAGAAAAAGCCGGCACCGCATTGGCTACGCCTCGGCGACGGTGACCACTTACCATCAGGTGGCCTGGTTGCCAGGCTTAAAACAAAATATGCATACATTATGAAGTATTTACGTAAATACCGAAAGCCAGCGTTGAGCTCCATCACGAACTTGGATATCTGTATCGGCTTGTGGTAGTCGCCGCGGGTGACAGAGTTCACGGCGAACCTCGACTACGAACAACAAAGAGAACATCTTTAGAACGTTAACGAATAAACATCTCTGGGCATTACATTACCATTCACGACCATCTCTACTAGCAAGCAAGATGGAGCACTTGATATGATGAGCTGATATCCGTTAAATTATATAGAATTATAAATATTATTATATGGTTAGAGATGAATAAAAGTTTATTAAAAATTTCTAAATTTTCGATTTAGGATTTTTTTTGTATTGGTTATATTACTAACAAACTAAATTATTTCAATGTAAACCACACCGTATGAATCTTTCAATCTTGTAGGTACTCTTGTAATATTATACAATAACTATATAAAAAAAATACAAAAAATTATGTAAAAACGATACAGAAGAATATATGTATAACAAAACTATGTAACATCACGCCTTTTATGCCCGGAGAGGCAGGCAGAGGCGTGTAGTACACTCCCACAATTCACCAGTTACGTTTACGTATTCTGCCATTCGAAATTGTGACGTAAACGTAACCGACCAAATGTCAGCGAACACAAACTATACTTAAAAAACACATAAAAAAAACCCTTTAAAAAAATATACACACCAGTTCTGAACACAACTGCAAAAGACCAACAAGGTAGTCTTCAATATCCAAATGGAATCCTTCCTTTTCTTCAGCGGCGGACACTGAAATGGTTGGATTTAACTTTACAAAATATTTTAACTTTATTTATATTTAATTAACTATTTTTTTTTTACTATAAGTGAACATATGGGCGTCTGGAAATAATTTAAGGAATTTATGAAACAATAATATAGCTATTTATATAAAATGTGAATGGTCTACGTTAGACATACGAATGATTCTGGCTGTTTTTCAACTTTATATCATTGCTTCTTTATAACTACTGGTAACTGCTTTAAAATCCATATGAAACTACAGGACTCTTATGAGGTTAGCAAAGAAAATCAATTACCAAATGTGAGTACATATACATAAATTTCAAATTCGAAATTAACAATGATCTTGATAATGATGTTAGGTAACTAACCCCCTAATACGTGGGCGACGGTCTCGTGAGTGGCCATGATCCCTTTCTCCAGCCATATGGTGAGGGATATCAAGTAGCAATATCGCTGAGTCATGTACCGCCAGTGGTCTTGAAACCTACAAATAAACAGTAATTCTAATTAATATTACAACACATAATGCATATGTCACATGTTACTGTTGATCATGTATGTTGGTGTTGCTGCTCTCGTGTTCTAAAATTTAAATTATGCACCCAGGCATTTGACAACCTTATTAACAGGCCTGAATACAAATTGAAACTGTGTAAATGTTCTTACGATTACAAAATTCAAACAATAGTTAGTTTTAGAAATGTAATTAATACTTGACTGTCTTGACTAAATTGTCTCATTGATGGAGTGGTTGCAAGTACAAATACTGCTTGAGATTGCCTGGAATTGATCCTTGAGTCGGGTAGTTTTAGATTTTTGTAAGTTCAAATTTCTAGTAGCAGCTTGGAGCCTGCATTCGTGCCTGGTGTATGGAAGTAGGCTCACCACATATTCCATGGTGAGAAGAACATTACTAGTGAGACATGGAAATGGACTACACTCTCCTGCATAACTGCAAACCCAGGAAGGGCTATTTATATTTTGTTTCTTTTTGCATGTAGCGACACTGAGTTGTTGCCACTCTTATCAAAGGTGAGTGAACTGTTGTTTACAAATGGCGTCCTATTTTTAACCCCATTATTTTTTATTAAGTTTGAAGAAGAAAATTTTTCAAATTCATTGTTGTGTTTTTTAATTACTGCAACATATTCCAAGGAAGGAGTAGGACTTGTTTTCATTTATTGTCCTATAATAGTATTCATCCTGTATAATGAATGAGTAAATAAACAAATATTACACACTTGTAGTATTCAGCAGGGGGCACAGCGTCTGCCAATTTTCCATACCCATCCCTCGCTTTCTCAAACAACTCTCTTGCTTTCAAGCACGCTGGAGCAACTGTAATCACAAACAAATGTCACCAATAAATCAATGGTTTCTGCCGTACGGCAATACTTCATGGTGTTTTTTTTGTTTACACTTTATAACCCTGTAGTGTTACAAAAGTGAAGACTTTATAACCCTGTAGGGTTACAAAGGGTGAACTCACTGCTCAATGATGATATCCAACTGTAGTACAAAGGTTTTATATAATACATATCATTTTCCATCAATTTTAGTAACTATTTAACAACTTCATACAATAGATAATTTCAATCATAGTTGTACTCTGTAGTTTTAGCGCTGCCATGTGTGGTGCATTAGTAAGCAATTAATAATAATTATATCTTGGTATATCTCCAATGGTCATCTGGCCGACAAAGGAAGCATAAAGATAGTTTATGTTATAGTGACCAGACAACTGATAAGACACATATATAGTAATTTTTTTATATCAATAATGCATAAGCAATAAAAAATTTACATCAATTAAATGACATTATTTTGTTTATACTTTTGCTGTGCAGGACAACTTGACATTTGATTATAAATTCATTATATAAAATTAATAATGTAGAAATAATGTAAATAGATAGAAATTTAGATATTTGTTATGTGTAAATAGAATAATAATTGCTAATTGTACACAAAGTTGTAATAGTTAATAAGTTACACTACACTTTATAATAATAAAGATAATTATATTAATAGACACAATCCATGCACATAGTTTAAGATTATTATTTCTAATGGCGGCTGTACACTCTCGCCTCAGAGCACTCGTTATGTCTCACCCAAGACACCTCGGCCGAGATGTGTAAGCTCGGAGTGATCATGCAGACTCTCAGTAGGATCATTTCAGTTGTGGACACCAAGTTGGCAAGTATGATAACATGCAATAGTAAGTAATGTGTATTAAAGTACTGTAATGCATTTTTATACTACCTGTAAAAATAAATACACTTACTGCTCTCCTCGCTGTGGTGTATGACTTGTAACACTGTCATGGCCTCCCGCGAGATCTGATCCATTTCCTTACATATATTCCGTATCACCTAAAAAATGTACCATGAAAATATAACATGAAAAGAAATTGAATAAAAAGAAAGATTTATTTAGAACTAATATGACTGGCAGAAAAGTTGGTACTTAATTAGATTACAGTTAGTACTTAAGTGTAGCAATCATAAAATGTTTAGTATTACAGTTATGGTTTGAAAGAATTAATATAAAATGGTCTTAATGAAACCTTCTGTCAGAAATATTTAAGGGCTCTTCAAGTACAAGAGACAGTATAATATTGCATATATACTATAATTGTGGCCTTAGAACACCTCAGTTGATAGCATTTTTAATATAGCTTGATAAAACAGGCTTAAATAATTGTATGACAATCCCATAATATATTTTCTATAAGATTTATAGTTCAAAAGATACAGCCAAACCACCGTTGTAAATATAAATAGAGTGAATATCTTAAACACTTAAAAGCTATTGAGTTTGATTCAAGTATAACCTATGAACTTTTATCTGTATTCGAAATAAACTGCGTATTAAGAACTATTGTATTCAAGTACAGCGTTTAAAATAACATTTATTTTAATATGCATCCATCAAAGTACTTTTCAAGGCAATTGGTTATCCACAAATGCGCATTAATTAGTTGTTACATGTAAAAGGCGGTAAATAACTATAGAATGAAAATATGTAATAAATTTGTATACTAACTTCACGTGTATCATGTTCTATGTCCAGGGTCCGCTGAAAGTCACTAAATATAGCATTAACCGCATGGTTTTCGCTCATTTTGACGATAATGATCTATTGTTACAGCTCAATAAATAAAGGGTAAACAAATCTGTTTATAATCACGCAATGCAGGATTCTAAATTGATAGTTGATACAGAGGAACTGCAAAACTAAGCTTGTCAAACTAACGACAGATTCACCATATCAATGTCGCCAACAAAAAAAAATCCCCCTAAAATAATGTCTAAAACGGCCAAAAATTCCTAAATTTCAACTTGAAACCCCCAAAATTGTCCTTTAAACATTATAGTGATAAATATTATGACCTCGGTCGGAAATGGAGATACATAATATTTTTTTCAACATTCCTGAAAATTTGAAAAAATATGAAAGAAAATTATTTTTTACGTTTTGCGTTTTGTTGATTTTCAAAATATAAAAATAATTTAATAATTATAAACATTATTATATATAATGTACAATCACTTATAAATTAGTTATAAATAAAAATAAGCAATAAATAAATATAGAACGTTTAAATATAAACGAGAGAGACAGAAAGATGCTTGTTGGTTAGAGGATAAAGAAGCGTCTGTCCGAAATACGGCTAGCGCTGTGGGTTAGAGTGAGAGACGAGGAGTCTGCCTGCCGCTGCATAATGCATGAGCTTGCATACAGCCTTACGTAACGTAGCGGTTTACTCTCCCATTAGAAATTATCTTCAAAACTCTTTGCGAAACAACAAAATATATTTGTTTCAAGTTTTGAGAACAATGTAATAAAATCCTAAAATACTTCCAAATATTTTGTCCCTCTAAAGGACCCCTATGTAATTATTTTCCCCCTAAATTTAGGCGGAAAATCTCCAAGTTGGCAACACTGCAACAGATGAATGATTCTAATATCTAATATTACACTGAACATTACTTACTGTATAAGTACATTCAGAAAATAAAATAATTTCCCTTGTCACAGGTACATTTTTTTAAATATGTGAACTTTGCAATCGATATTTTTAAAAACAAGTTTAAGTTCTTATTTATAATCCTGCAATTTGTAAACATACGCGTTCATAGATAGTAATCGTGTTCACGGAGTAACTACCCTCATTGATTCTTTGAGTAGATAAATTCAAATAAACTATTTAGTATTCTGAACAAATAGTATGAGTTTTGATACAATCTAATTACAGATGTGGGACTAATCGAAACTCTGTAGTATAAAACCCCGAATCAAACAAGAACATTTTACTATTCAACGAAACTGTATGACGCTTGCGTGCAACATTTGCTTTTTCAAAATGGTTACAAAAGTTTCATGTGTATTAACATTCTACTTAGTTTGTGTTTTAATTCAAGTACAAAGTTCTTTTATAAAACCTAATAACGTCCCAAGAGTTGGAAGAAGCAGTGAAGCAGAAGGTCCTTTCGATCAAGGCATGATGGGATATGTTATTAAAACCCTTCCAAGTAAAAATATCCCGAGGATGGGTCGTCGGAACTATGATTCGGTATTTAATTTTTGAACTATGCAACTTTCACATCTATAAATGTATAGAAGACAATTTAAAATGACTAACCCATGTAATAATTTGCAGGAAAATCGCTATGACATCCCAAAATTGTATCAAGTACCAGCTGAAAATATAGAAATGTATGGAGGTATGTTAGAGAAACTTATATTTCTTTCCTAATTCATAAGGTATACAATATATTACAAGATGATTATTTATTTTCAGATGACGGAACTAAATTTGCACAAGAGCAGGAACTTATGTATGGACATCAAATGGAAAATATGAAGAAATAAATCCGTACAGAATATAAATTACACATGACAAATCTATGCTTGATACAATTATGTTTAAACGGATTTTATTTTTTATCTAGTCATTATATTTGAAAGAATTAATATAAATCATCTTGCATGCAAAACACCTTCTTTTTACTACCTATTCCACTGTTTAATGTATGTATGTAGACCGCTTTACTCGGGTTTTAAATTTTATGGTTGTAATTATTTATTGCTTTTACCCGATTATGGTAATGATCTTCTATTCCATAGGACATAAAATAATTGATAAAAAATAAGGGTACTTCATTTCAAAGGGTAGGCAGCCCTTTTGTTGAAATAAAGGTATGAAATAATTTCGTAAAACTGATAATTCCTAAAAGAAATTGCGATATATCTATTTCTTATGATATTCTCATAAAAGTTTGTAATTTAATGGTATAGGATATTGCGTGATTTGGACCGTACTTTTCATTTGTCTGTTCGCTGTCAATATCACCTGTACTATTCTTCAAGTTATTATATTTTAGGCCAAACGTCATTATATATATCTATCCTTCTCGATCATATGTAAATTGGGATATATTCTTTTTCATTTTACAACTCTTGTATACTTTTCAAAATTGCAGCTCTACATTAGCCTATTTCTTTCACGGGTTTGTGGAAGCAAAATCTATATTTATTTGATTTCGACTTCAAAATTACTAGTGATATTTAATTTAATCAAAATGGTATTGACTGCTGATGTCCATTTGCCTGAGGAATCGGAGCTGACCGTTCAGGAAGTTAATCTTTCCTCTGCTACTCTGAGAGCTGGGGCTTTTCATTTAGGAAAACATTGCGAACAAGTCAATAATGTAAGTGTTTGATTGCAATATTTCATATTCAAACTGTACATGCTATTCACAGATATAGCTTAATTTTTTTTTCAAGAAACTAACATTCTTGATTGCATAATCAACAGTTGTCTAGGTTATGTTTTGATTTGTAAAGACACATAATATAACATCTCGGCTCTTTTTCCGCAATAGATAGGCAGAGGAGTGTAGTACTGTCACTTTGCACCAGTTGTTTTATAGCCCCCATGGAATAGGTGGTGGGCCTATTGCTAAACACTGACCATAAATAAAGTCAGTTATGGTACTGCCTTTGCTTACTTTAGTTATTTTTGAAAGTTATTATTTGGAGTATTGCTGTTGTAAAATTGTTTCTTTTTGATATGCTCCATGTCCTTAACAACCTGTCTTTATAATTTATTTCCAATTTGTTGTTTATTTTTGATCACAAACTGTTATTCTAAATTTCTTTTGACTCATATTTACTCAATGCATGTGAGGTAAAAAGTGTTATATCAAATTTTATCTATGTTGGGGCGGAAACAAAGTATCTTTCCAACTCAATGCTGGGATATCAAGATGCTCTGGTTGACTGTGGTATAGCACAGCTTGCTTAGGCACAGCTAAATGCCATGGGTAGCACCCTAGGTAGTGTGAGAAGTTGTGCTTTGTGCTCCCAATGTGGCAAGGCCTATGTTCTGCACTGGGCTTGGCAGGCAGATGATATGTCAATAAAACAACAGTAGCTTCTAATGGAATTTATCAATTGGTCAGATCTTACGTGGAGGACTGAGTTAACTAAAGTGTCTATATTCAGCAGTCAACAGAGATAGGCTAATAATGATAAAATTCAGTACCAATTATGTGATTAATAACAGAACATGACTCATAATTTAATAAATGGTATACATACAGCATAGTGTTTTGATTTGCGTAGGAGTTTATGCTCTGCCGATTTGAGGAGAATGATCCTCGTAAATGCATCAACGAGGGCAAGGCAGTCACTGCTTGTACTATGGATTTTTTTCGCAAAGTAAAGAAGAACTGTCTTGCCGAGTTCAACCAGTATGCTAATTGCATTGATAAAAGCTCAGGAGATTTTAGCTTTGATGTGTAAGTATAAGGTCTTAAGTATATGACTAAAAAGTAGGTTCACTAAACCACAAGGAATAAGGTGCTGTATTACTCACAATATCATAACTTATAAATTCTATTGAGTACATTATGTACGTGACATCACACCTGTAATCCCCGAAGAGGTAGGCAGAGGAATGTAGAACACTCCTATGTTTCACCAGTTATGTTTACGTCCCACTATGAAGTAGGTGGTGAGCCTATTGCCATACACCGGGCACACATCCAGATTCCGAGCCACTACTAAGAAACCTAATTATATACTGATTCTATATTATGTGCTGATTAATAAACAAACTACAAAAGAAATTATTTAATGCCTTTCTAACATTTAAGATTGTGTTTTTTATTTACTCTTAATATTTGTATACGATAACATCAATGCATGGATAATAATTCAATTGTGATTTGATGTGACGAGACGTGAATCGTGACGAAAATCTATAAAACACAATGTTTGAATTAGTTTTATTAAAACATTATACAGTTCATGGGTAAATTTTATCATTAGCAGTTCAAATTACTAATTTTAATTAAAAAAAAGTAACTTCACGCCTGTAATCCCCGAAGAGGTAGGCAGAGGAATGCAGAACATTCCCACGTTTCACC
>DWDW01001512.1:0-11477 GCA_018245635.1 Mimoniades versicolor eupheme | reverse complement strand
GAAAGCGATGTTATCGACTTAATTGACAGTCGAAGTATCAAACGTCTAAGTTTTCGCTTACGCTCGTGTGTACAACCGATACGAATCTCAATTCTATTGGCTAAACATGCTAATGCGAGATTGGTGCTCACGTTTGGTATTGAGTAACATTTGTTTTTCGTAATCATACACATATTATAAATGAAATGATACTAAGTCTAAGAACCTAATATTATTAAATAAATATAATCGTGTAAAAATAAGAAAATACGTTTGTCTGGATTTTGTACGTGATAAACTTTGATATAGTGTAACCGATATGGATGCAGTTTTCACTAATGTCTCGTCGCAAGCTTCGCATAACATTTGTTATTATTACTTTTATATTACTTTTATAGATTCGGAAATAAAAAAGATTGACGGTTTAAAAAATCCCTATAAACATTTATTGGAAAAATTATTGGTATGGATTTACGTGAAAATGTAGTCTATAAAAAAACGATGAAAAAATTATACGAACATAAGTTGAAAATGTATAGTTTTTGAGAAATCGATATTACCAATTTAAATTGAGGTTTCAGCAATATTGATCAACTACATATATGATCGGCCATATAAAATAGGTACCTACCGTATAAACTTTTTGGTTAGCCACGCACTGTCCGTGAGCTTTTCACAATAATTATAATCTAAATCATTCAAGGGTTTAACAGCAGTCCTTTCCCGAAATATATCGCAAGTAGAATAATAATAAAAAAACCTTAAAAACTTACTTTTTTTTAGAATAATAATAAACAGTATAAAAGTGTAATCACAAGTCAAAATTGTAATCATCAGTAATCACATTTCTGTGAAGTATTTCTACCGTGGAAACAAGACATTTGTTGAAATAATTCGAGTCTATTCAATGTTAATTTTTCCTAAAAATTCGTCATTCGAAACGGTAAATCAAAAATTCATAAGATCGCGACCCACTATGTTAGAGAGACATTTGGATATTCATTTTAAAACTAAGTGGGTTTAATTCATAAAAAATAAACACATTTGGAGACGATGCAATTTATAACCAGTTATTCCGTAATGTAATGGTTATGCTATTTCTAGTATTTTATGTTCAGAAAACTGTTAAGAAGCAATTATGACGTAAAGAATAGAGTGTGTAAAATTTGCAAGACAAAAAGAAAAGCGTCCTCGACCTCAGATCATAAGTGGATAGGAGAGGAGTTATTAGCAGTAAACGTTGCGCTAACATTGCTATTAGTGTTATAGTTACATTATTATGAAAGTTGGCATCTTGCGCTTCCAACAGTATAGTTGCCGCCGATAGGATTTCGACGGATATCCACGTATGTATGTATATATATTATAAAGGACCATGAGAAATATTCCTCAATCCTTTCTTGATGAATGACAGCCCATTTCATTTAATTCTTCTCGTTTTGTGGTTTTAATTCAACGTCGAGTGACGAATCAATTTTGAATTATTCGATTCAAAAAGAAAAAATGTCGTCCGGTGGAGCCCCGATCCACAGATGCCAGATTTTGTGATTCCAACCGTCAAACTTAGAAACATTTACGAAGTCTGGGGTTATTTCTATACTCATGGAACTTAATATTTTAAGCGAATTAAAGAAAATAATGAAAAAGGATTTATTTAAAATTAGTAATATCACGCCTGTCATCCCCGAAGAGGTAGGCAGAGGAATGTAGAACATTCCCCCGTTTCACCAGTTACGTTTACGTCCCACTATGGAATAGGTTTATTTAAAATAACATAAAAAAAATGCTATTACGAGTTTAAGAACGGCAGGTCTAATCACAGGTAGGAAATAGGAAATATTGAACATATTGCACTTCTCAAATAATTTCAGGTGTTTCATTAAGTATGTAAAATATAGTTGTAGTTGCAACTGACATTTAAGTGGAAAACCTTCGATGTGTAGACAGACGCTCAGATATAACATTCGTTTAATGCTTTAATGTCAAAATTATGACCGAATCCGGCTCTTGAGGATCGTACGGGGTAACTGCATTCGTCCACATATGTATATGTAAATGGTGATAAATAGAACAGTGTGAGTAGCGCTGGGATCGTGACGTACAATAATATCACAGTGACGGTATATATATGATTCAACATCATCAGCCTATCTCAGTGTAGTTCTGGACATAGGCCACCCTCAATGGGCGCCATTGTGCCCTATCCTCAGCTGTTTCACATATCTTCATCTTCCCTGGCAGGATGACATTATTGGATTTATTCAGTTATGCACTATTTTTATTTGGTATAGGCAGGCTAGCACTTGACCACATTCTCGCCTGATGGACAGCAACGTTGTGGCCGATGGTATAGAATACTTGCCCTTTAACATTTTTTTCAACCCAAATTCGGTTGTAATTTTCGAGAAATCGGGTAATTTCGATGAAAGCAGGTTGTTCCACGCCTTTATTGTCCGAATCAGGAACGACGAAAAAAGCTCTGCTACTATGAAGTATCCACATTTTCTATATTAAGACCCTCGGCATAAACACTTAGATGTTACATGTTAACAGCAAATATCGCATTTACATTTTACAGCTATCGACATTAGGATCATCAGTGGCGTTAATGACTAGTCTGTCTGCGTTTTTCCACTTTGCAGGTGTCATAATTTCTTTGAAGTGTTTGCGAGATGATGAGTAGAGTATGTAGGTCTATGCGGCTGTGATTAGCTCTTAGCTAATTCCTCGGAGCCGTTAGACAGCACCGGCGCGGGGGAGGCTCGCGCGGCGCTCGCGGTAACGGTTGTTCAGCGTTAAACCATTCACTACAACGAGTAGCGCTCCTTGTGCACCTTGCAAGTTCATCTATGTCATTAAACAGTGGTTTTTTCTGCGCTGCGGTCAGCAGGAATAGAAGACACCGATCGCTGTCTTCCATTAACACACATATTATAATGACAGCGAACATCATCTTTATTTGGAATACACACGCCTACATAATACGTTTGTTACTTTCCTTTCAGCAGATACTTTTACCAGATTAAAAATTTCCACGAAACAATAAAATATAAATCATCAAGCGAGTTAAATTTATTGCGAGATGACTTGTATATCAAGTGTATAAACATCGGCTAGTATTAAATAAACGATTTAAATCAGTTCAATCATTACAAGGTTCGGCCATGAACTGGTAAAAAGTCGTGAACTAATACTTCGGTTCCGCATGACTATTAGCCGCTTTTGCTGCATCACGATGAAATGAAAAAAATACCTGTGAATTCATTCGTATTTCGACATTGACACCGGAGAGATTTCAAGAGCAACATTACGAGAGTTTTAAGTTGATGAATTTGGTTATATCTTATCTATTTAGTTCATTTAAGTTAAAATTTTTCAATATGGTCTACTTTTAATTGAAAACCTTTATCCCCGTCCGAATAATATGTTAAAGTTGACTTCAAAATTTTTTTCACGGTGGCTGTACCTAATACTTATGGTAAGTTTTACCTCATTCAAGCTCTTATCTCCTACACCAGGGTATATGTATTTGTCCTGCTTGGTAACAAAATGATAATTATTAGGGGGTAGTTCTGGTGAGTAAGCTAGACATTATAGTAATTCCTAGAGCAAATTGTTTGAAACTTTGCTTTACGTGCGATATGATATCTCGCACTGTCCTTTTTACTATACATAAAATGGGTTATGGTGGGTACTAAGCCGCAATTTTATTGACAGTTAAAAGTCGATAAGGTCTTTGTGTGTCTGTTTCTCGAATGATCACTGAGCAGATGGTCTTTTAGGGATTTCCGACTGACCTATAGATATACAGTGCTTAACGATTCTGCAGACTCCTCAATGCAATCCTCAATCTCTTGCAAACAAAGAAAACTTTCTTCAAGATTTCACGCCTAAAGTTTTACAAGTTATTGTAATGATTATTAACATCCCAGACTACATTTCCCCTTAGTTCATAAAGGGTGGAAAGGTACGCTACAACACACGATCACTATGAGTAGATCCACTTTTTTGTACAGGCTGTTTTAATCATGTGCTCTGAGTATATTTATGTGTCTGGTTTTTGCCGGCACCCTCGCCCTCGCTCGAAAATTCAATACGAGCGAACCCCTACTGACTCACGCCATGAGTGCAAACTATACAATGCACAGTATTGGTGTTGTGAGCTAGACGGAAAAATTGGATCGCCTGAAGGGAACGCGAGTGGTCGATATTGGATACTGAACCATCGTTACTTACTGCTCTAAACTCGTTAAAGCTGGTATAAAGCGTGGACCAATTAGGCGTTTCCCCTAATGTGTTGTATAAAATGTGTTTCTATATTTGTTGTTTTAAAATTGAGGATATTCGATCAAAAAGAAGAAAATTGCATACTTATTACAAAAATGATTATATGTTATATTTTTAAAAACTGAACGCTTGTATGAAGAGAGTGATGAATGCAGACGAAGCGCTCAAGACAAGATCTCATGGGTAAATACAAATAGAACAAAATATTTCAAACATGCAAATAAAGATATGTAATATTGGTGGAAAGAAAATTATCTAAAGCAGAGTTCGGGGAAGTATAGACGTATTAAAGTATCGAGAATATGGTGCTACAATCATGTGCGATGACGAGTAATAAAGCATGTAAGCAGCAGTATAATAATGCGGTGACACTCTGGTATTCAATAAACAATACAAACTCCACGGGCGCCATTCACCGAGTAACGACCGAACAGGAAACTACGTCCGCAGCCTTGGAACGACATTGAACTGTCACTCGTATACCGTCAATCGCCAAACGAACAGAGCGCTCGTGACAGATCGGACGATTGTGCTTTCATAAATCATAAAGGACTGATTCAATGTGGCCATAAAGTGATGTGTACGAGGAAGTTGAGGAAGAAAAGGGTGAATTGATTACTGTACCCGTCTACACACTAAATAAGAATCTTTACTATTGGTTTGGCGAAGATGCTGACGAAGTATGATTTAAGAAAACATTTAATAGTTTCCCTTACTCCTATAAGACATTTTGACAGGCAAATGAAAAAAACGTTTAATTAGACGATATAGACGATTAGATTTATATACAGATTAGACACGAGTACGAATTTATTAGTCATCGAGGAACCTTTCGTTAAGCGTCCAATTAATGAAGTAAAACTTTGCCACTTTAGTAATTTATTGTAATCGACAATCACTTATGTCTCAATTATGTTTTTTTTTCTGTTGAACTGGTAATTGGTTTTTGCTTTCAAATCTGTACGTTTCAATGATGGTGACCTTATGAATTTAGAACTGAAAGTGTGTAGAATGGAACTGAATTTTGTGAATGTATTGTTATATGACTTAGTGGTAGAGTTAAGATTTGTAAATAATGATAGTTATTTGTATTGGTAACTTAGAGGCTAATAAGTTGGGACGATCCTCGGGGCGGCTAAATATTATTGGATTTTTCTACCTTGAAATTTTCAATATTAGCACGGAATTTGAAATTTATCCGGAAATGGCAATACAGTCGTCACCCCTTCTTCTGTGGTTGGTGGGATATATGATATAACTGGTGAAACGTGGGAGTCAACTACACATCCCTTCCTACTCCTTAGGGAAAATATAGGCGTGTTGTTACGTATGTTAATAATATTAGATAATATATTTATTGTACACCAACGAGGAACATTTATTGCCTCGTATGTGTATATGCCTCGGTGACTTTCTAGAAACTTCGTTGAAAGCAATTAATATCAATTGATACACCTACGTGCAAGTCATATTGGATATACGAAGGTACGAACGGACGACCGTAACATCACTCCTGTCATCTCCGAAGAGGTATGCAGGGGAATGTACAACACTCCCACGTTTCACTAGTTACGTTTACGTCGGTAATTAGTTATTTAATATGACAGACGGGCTTACACAAGTGCTGTCTAACAATAATGAAGATATACGTCATATCGTCGCTTTGATCACTTGCATTAATCAGCATTAGTTGTGGTGAATTTTTCTATTTTCGCTGCCGATAATTTAGTTTTACATCCCTTTTTACTAAAAGTACAGTTGTCATTTACTAACTGCGTGCTTCTGTGAAATTTTGTGAGAAATATATGATCGATGAATCGTTGAATGCTCAATTAACGCTAATATTGCAATTGAAAATCAAATAACTATACAATATCTTCACGATAGCTGCCCTACGTGCTAGGCGGTGAAGTCGGAGAGCCAAGTATCTTAAGCGTTACAAACATGACATGGTTCATCTAGAAATCAAGAAACTAAATACTCATCGAAATCCACCCATCAAACTTTAGATGACATAAGTGTCTCCCCCTCTAATCGGCGCCGCTGCACCCGATGGTGGATATTCCGAATTCAGCCGTATCCCGCTGATCAAGTCGGGTAGAAAAATATACACGTATCGGCGAATGTTCTATAGATACATGGCTACGATGCATACAACAGTGGCTGTAGTAGGACAAAAAGAGGCTGAAGGCGAGAGCGGTGGCGGGGGGTCGGGCGTCGGCCACCTGCCGCCACTCTTCTGTTTTTTTAATCAGTCATTGTTTCTACTGGTTCTGTACCATCTATTACGTTGAATTAACATTTACTTTAAAAGATTGGGATTCAAGCGAGAGGTAAATCGGAATATGTGTGTAGGTGTACTGCTGGATAACATTATGGCTTGATTTGATAGAACGTTTTCTGATACTAGCTCGATAATTTATTTACATGGTGTAAAAACGTTTTTCGAGGGAATAGGAATTGACCCGTAAATGTGCACAAAAAATTAATTGAAGTGAACAGACAAAATTTTTCTTCATACAAGACGTTTGCATCATGCATTTTGATACATGCTTAGAATAGATCGGTTTGCGTTTTTTTATCTAGGGAAATATTGCAAAAGTTATTATATATAATTGTTTTCATTACTTTGAACAGAAATTATTTAATATTATCTTGATTTATTAATCGTTATCATGTTCATTTTTAAATCATTTTGTATGTTTACAAAGCATCGTTGCATAGCATTAAGACTTTAAAATTTGCATATCTATACATAACATCGCATTAATTTCTACCACAGTAATACTACCAGACTGTGGTTAAATACTAATTACGTACTAACGTAATGACAAATTACAAAGAGGTCAAAGATTAATGAATGAAGTCTTAAAATACATGTGACATAGGATAAGTAAAATCGCGAAACGTTTATGTAATACAGAAAACTGATCGTGTAATTATAATGTACTTAATATAAGCTATACTTTACAGGAATCCGGCATTCGCTTCTGTCAACAACGTGGAGATAAGGGAACGGTTAAAAGTGGGTTGACGGATGGGGAAGAGTAATGAGAGTAAACAAGCCGTTCAAAGCATCAAGTTCAAAGATTACCAATTGTAAAGGTTCGTAATTATTTTTCGATCAAGCATAACGTCGCGGTTCGCTGGACGGCGCGGCGCGGCGGCGCCGGCGTATTGCTTTCCGGTGTTCGTACCTAATGTTTACAACTACATTCACGAGATCGCTCATTCAATATTCATAAGCGTAACGTCGTGCGTCTATTGACACGATACCCCTAGAGTATTAAATCATAAGTATTAACTTAACCTTCAAATAACCGAATGTGAAAAAAATGACATTTACAAAATTGCTTAGTAATACGAAAAGGCGAGAGCGGTTGCATCATCGAAGTATTGAGTACCGTGAGCGCGGATCGTTTCTGCCGGTCTCCGTATGTCGATGGTCACTCTTTAACATTCCAAGCAGGGCACGCGCTGAACACTTTCGACCATGTTACCGAAATCGAGAGTGGCATCCGCTAGGTGGCCGTACGCATCTAACGCGCGCGGTTTCACCCGCGCCCGCATTTGTGCCCGCACCGACCAACCAACTTTCACCGTTTGTAGAAAATATTTTTATGTTTACATATCACTTGTTACACAATCCATCTTCGATTTCACGATTGGTCCGACGATTCGGCTTTCCGATTCTGAGCACCGAACGATAAAACATGTATCGAGCGGACCGGGTAATTATCACAATCGGAACGAGAATAATGACCTTCTCACGTAACACTATCGGCGATTGGAGGCAATCTAATGCAGAAACATCGTAATGTAGGAGAACTAAACTAAGCGATTAATATCCTTTGCAACAAAGTCATGATGCTATACGAAGAACGGTTGTCTTTAATGTTGTGTAGTAACAGTTTGAATCTTTAAGAGGCATAACTTGACTTACCTTGAATCTATTTCGTCTGTTGGCGCGAAGGATGATGCCGTCGTTCTCGATGTAGTCGGGCACCTCCTTGCGGTCGGAGAAGTTGAACACGACGGAGGTGGCGGTGGGTGCGGCGCGCGGCGAGCGGTTGGCAACGGGCCCGCCTGCTCCTCGTGCCCATGGAGGCACTACACTTTTCACTTCACTGATTTCCTTTTTTTCCTTCGGATCAACAAAATTTTTCCTATCGCTCGCACCAGTCCAAGCGCGCTCGATTCCGGCAGCACCTATTCGCGATAGGGTATTTTTTACTTTCAATTCGTTCGGTGACTCCGCATGGCCATTCATAAGAGATTTCGCCTTGGTTATTATTGGAGGTTCTGACTCATGTTTCATATCCGGCTTTGGTTTTGTCTCTGGTTTTAATTGCGGCTCCGGGGTAGTTTCACGGATTCCAATAGAAGTATCCGAGTCTGATTCCAGTTGTATGGTGACGTTGATGAACTCTTCGGGTATCGATCTCGGAAAAGGTTCGACGATTGCGGAAGGCGGTGGGTCCTTTCTTTCTGGGCGATTGGGGGGTGGAGAATCGTTTTCGATAGGCGGTGGTGTAGTGATTCTCGGCGTTTCGCTAGTGGTTTTTTCGGGAATATCGTCTGCTGGCGGTGTCGGAGACGACACGCTTCGGTCTTGGCCCACTGATGGCATCGGTCGAATAACACCCACCCGTCGGGGAGATGCGGAAAGTCTAGCCCGTCCAAGAAGCACTGGATTGGTGGCGGCCAAAGGTGGTAAATGTGAACCGTGACGTGGCGCCTCAAACGAGTAGAGCACCGAAGAACCCGCACGAGCGATTCCCTCTAATGCCGCACGAGATACGAGTTTCGCTTCGATCGATAAATTAGCACCCTCTGGTTCGTCAATTGCAGAAATATCAGCTGCAGCAGGGCTAGGTGAGCGCCCACGGGGCTCTGGAGTAGAACTACGTGGCAACCCTTCGAGTCCTCGGAGAACAGCTGATATACGGGCCGCCGGTGCCGGTCGCCTAGTCGGTGCTGACTCAAATTTCCTAAGCGCGGAGCGAACGACATCGGGAGGTGGACGTTCGGTTTCTCGCAATAGTGGAGTCGGCCGGCGCGGTGGTCGCACCGAACGATTGATAGGTGGCGGAGGCGAAGGTGGAAGCGGTGGAGGCTCAGGCTGCTGCTGTTGTTGAGGTTGATGTTGGAACTGCGGCGACGGCTGAGGTTTTGGCGCTATAGGTGGATGGTCGTCGCGGGTGTCCAATCTGCTCAGAGCATCCACGGAGCGTGCACGTTTGACAGAATCACGACGAGGTGATGGGCCAGTCGCTAGTGCGATAGCTGAGGGCGGTGCGGCAACGGAGGCGGGCCGCGCGGTGCGGGCACAAGGCCGTGGCGCAGGTGGTGGACGCTCGTCTAGTAAGTGCTCGAGCGATGTAGCGCGCCGCAGTACGGAGGGTCGACGGCGCGGTGCGTCACGTAAGGCCAGGCTCAGGTAGCGCGATTTGAGGCGCTTGACGATGCCAGGTCCGTACCGCAGTTCCTCCTCTTCCTCGGTGTCGGCAGGCGGCGGAGGCGGCGGTGGCGGCGGCACTGCCGGTGGAGCGGTGACGGCGAGAGGCCGCGAGCGCGCTGCGCGTCGCTGCAGCAGCTCGCGCTTCCATTGTGGCAAGGCGCCGTTCGACATACCTGAATATATAGATGGTTAACACTAATTTAGATTTGTGAATATAGTCATAAACACTTTATTAACTTCTAATAGATTTAATGGAAAGCATAATTAAATAACTCATCAATATAAGAAATTCATTAACGATATGCAACTAAACTATGCTGTCACATATTACATGACAACCAGTCTTGTATATGGATTATATAGATAACATGTACTTCGAATTTTAATCAATGTGAATCAATATTTTAAAGGGATTTTTTATTTTAATCTATAACAATAAATATTCTAAAGGAATTTGTTTTACAATTGACTGGAAGACTTGTGGCCTTTTGCAATCAGGGTTGTAGGACTACCCTAAGATAAAGTCTAGTAGCCAAGCTGTACATCACATTTGACTCTGTTATTAGGACTCCTTTTTAAACATGACAGTAGGAACAGACAAATTTATGTGTGGGTGTACAGGTGGAAAATTATGTAAAAATTGGTGACCAGCATCCATTCATTTAAGAATCAACTGTATCTTAATCAACTTTACAAAAATAATGCTATTTGCATCAATGTCTGAACTACACACAGCTTATACAAAAAATGGAAAATAAGAATTGTAGTGTAGTATAATAATATGTGGTTTTTGTGTAATGTACTTTAACCTCTGCTCGACACTTTAACACTCATGAATAATATTTCATAGAAAATAAATGTTTCATATTAAAAATTATGTTTCTTTGGAAGCTTTGAACAATTAATCAATTTGAATTACAGAATGAAAAAAGAAGTGTCAATTCGTTACACATAATTATGTACATGCTTCATTTATAATAAATACCTATTTATTATTATTGGAATGGTTGGGAGTTATCGCAATATCAATCTGTTTTATGCAGGTGAATATTTGAAATTTGAGGTGTATATTTGATTTTAAGCAACATTTGCATTTAAACATAGCATCATATCTGTATATCCCTGAAGGGGCAGGACGCGGAGCGTAGTACATCCACATTTCACCACTTATGTTATACATGCAAACATGGAAAAGAATGTGAGCCTCTTACAGCACATCTGGCAAAAATTTAATTTTTTCATAGACTTTTCAATTAACTTAATGCAGTGATAATCTGTACATGAATAAATATTATAACTTTGAACTTGGAATCTCTGTTACAATCATTATCCTACTTTACATTGTATTATAATCTTTTATCTTTGTTCCTTTATCATCATTTTCAACATATGTAATCTTTAGTTGAGTGTGTTGACTATTATAACGAAGTTCAATATTCCAATGTGTTATTCTATCAATATCTGAGTAAATGTACAGAAACAGATAACATGAATAATTACCTAACTCATTAACACACACAAACACCGACTATTTGTTCCGTTTTTAACCATTTCACTGTTGGACATGAGTTTCTTTCCAAAATGAGAGGGGTTCAAGTCACATTGTGCTAAACTGGCCAAGTGTGGGTTGGCACACTTCTCACTCCTTGGAGAACATGCTTTTGCTTATTTAACATTTACATATATATATATATATATATATATATATATATATATATATATATATATATATGCACAAACACTCATTCAC
>DWDW01001511.1:0-11478 GCA_018245635.1 Mimoniades versicolor eupheme | reverse complement strand
TAAGTTGAACTTGTGTAGTATTTAAATTTGCAGATACAGAAAAACACACAGATAGATAACACTCATATCACGCATATAGCATTGACAAGTCCGTCGAGTGAAACTTATAAATGTTCAAATGCTCGTTAAAATTTATTCAATTTAGTCAGTTTCGCTCGAGGACCATGGCGAGATGCAAGCGTTCACAGCTGCGTTGCCGCCATCTACCTTCTCTATAAGGTCAATGCAATTTTGGAGATCCATGCCAAAGTCAATGAAAGTCCACTCGATGCCTTCGCGCTGGTACTCTTCTTGTTCCAGTACGAACATGTGATGGTTAAAGAACTGTTGCAGTTTCTCGTTGGTGAAATTAATGCAGAGTTGTTCAAAACCGTTGAACTGCAGGGAGATAATTAATGTGGAAAGTTAAGGGTGATTAGTAACAGATAGGCTACAGATTTCATTCTGTAGTTTTAACAACCTATCCATGCCTAATGATGAGACTAGTTTTCGAGCCGAATCTATCCCCATAGATTTGGTTGCACCGAACGATATTCCGTCTGCAGGTATCCGGCGCCGGCATACTTCGACTACTCGATGGACTATTACCTTCTCGATCAGATCGATACAAGCCAGCAAGTCCATTCCGAAATCGATGAAAGCCCAGTTGATGCCCTCCTTTTTGTACTCCTCTTGTTCGAGTACGAACATGTGGTGGTTAAAGAATTGCTGGAGCTTCTCGTTCGTGAAGTTAATGCAGAGTTGCTCGAAACCGTTGTACTTTTATAAACAACAAACCCACATATAATGAATGGGATATAAGAAGCGGTCTACACAGATTAGTAAGTAGGTACGTATCGGAACACAAAACATTAACAAAAACCAAATCTGCCGCAGCGTCGCGTACACTCAGTGTACCTTTTCAATAAGATCTATGCACGCCAGTAAATCCATTCCAAAATCAATGAATTCCCAGTGAATTCCTTCTTTGGTGTACTCTTCTTGTTCCAACACAAACATGTGGTGATTGAAAAATTGTTGGAGTTTCTCGTTTGTGAAGTTAATGCAAAGTTGTTCGAAACCATTGAACTAAGAAATCAAAGTTGCGTTAATATAGATCAAACGACGTAAATATAATTGGGCATATTGTGCTACATATTAAGATAACCTTATTATACTTATCATCAACTTATGCTAAAATAAATTATCAGTTATATTAAATTAAATTAGTATAAAATATAAAAATAGAATTTGTATTTCTGCTTGATGATAATTACTTTTTTCAGTAAATAAACATTCATGTTTTATACGAGTATCAGGCCAGTAGAAAGATATACATACAGTGATTGAACAGATATTTTTTTTTATACTATTATTTTATCTTATATCAAGATAATCCATTTTCTATCTCTTTAATCAACCCAGACAATATTTAAAATACTACATATAATTGTATATTACTATGTATTTTATCTTATCTTCAAAATTAATATTATCATTTCAAAAGCCAGAAGAAATCAATATTCTGTGACAATAAGTTGTTTCTGGCCTATGTTTGGTTGTATATACTCACGTCGAAGATTTCGAAACCAGCAATATCCAGTACACCGATGAAGTGCTGTCTCTTCTGCTTGGTGTCGAGGGTCTCGTTACATTTCTTGACAAGCCATTTGAAAAGACGATCGAACATGCCCTTACACAGAGCACCCACGGAGTTGGTGACCTGGTCTTTGTTACGACCCTGGGTCACAAACTCGTTTCCGACCTTGATGCGGGGTTTCAATAAGTTTTTGTACAGGTCCTGACAGTCGACACCCAGAAGCTTAGCGACTCTCTCACCGTCCTGAAATGTAAGATGATGGCTTCAGAAGTATTCCTAAAACTTCGTCTTCGGATTTGCGTACAATTTATCGTGCATAGGATTTTTGTTAAACCTTAAAATACATAAGTTTTACAAAAAATATACTTGCCTCTGTGCCATCGGCCTCAGCCTGTTCTTCACGACCCCTCTGCTTGAATTTCATACCACCCATGTGCATGACAGCGGCGGTGATCTTGTACACATTGTCCTTCTCTTCTTGTGTGAAACCCAGAATGTCGAAGGCTTTCTATAATATTATATACATATTAGACATTTTCAATATAATATTTGAGTAATCAAAAGGATGTAGAAGTTTGAGAAAATCTCCATTTTAATACTACTTTACATATTAATAAATCTTAGTATTGGGTCTTAAGAATTACGAATAAAATAAAAAATAAAAAAAGGAAATTAAAGTTACAATAAATCAGAAGATATTACTTACCAATAACTCAATAACAATTAAAAGTTAGTAGTCAAGAAGCGTTAAAATTAACATGGAAGGTGATATAGCGGATGTTGCTGCTAAGAGTGCACGGTAAGGGTGATTTAGCGGTATTTCAGGAGTACTTTTTTACGGGTAGTGTTTTGTTTCGGATTGGATAACCGGGTCTCTAAATAAAATCCGAGTTTTTGGACTTTACACTACGCAAAACTTTAATTTCTTACAGGATTATAGGTACAGTACCAATCGACGATTGTCTTCCCATTACAGTTCATTCGCATGGTAAGGGTCCATACAATTCAATCCGCTAAGAGCGAATTATGGTCTATATAGTTCAAATACAACTTCAAATGGGGGAACTACGAATCTCTCTAAGAGAGTTACACTTACGTCGGTCATTTCGCATTCTTCACCGTCATCGACGTTAGGGATGGTAATCTTACCCTGGGAGACGTTATAGTAATCGTATATGTCGTTCGACAATATACACATTTCTGTTGGTAAATCATATTATTTTATTAAATGTTCTCCAGACACCACAAATGAAGACCTAAAAGAGTTATCCCTAACTTATCGTGTCGTGTCGTGTCTGTAAACTCATAGTGTGCGGGGGTGCTCGTGCTGGTACTGGGAGAGTTCATAGTACTCGTGAAGTCAAACCTGTGCATTATGCTCACTGGAACTTTTGCAGGGAGCGAGGTGGTATGCATGTCAGAAATTTTGTAATAACAGAGCCAATACGCGAATAACTGAAGCAGGACGCACGCTCCGTGCGTAAGTTCATGACTTACGACCGTCATATCGAACTCTCGCTCGTCGTTGACTCCAGGTATCCGCGTTTTCCCCTCACTTATGAGAGGATAGTCCGAGATGCGGTTGCTTAGCATCGTTAGCTCTGTAAACACCAAAATATCTGACATACACATGCGCAGACTGAGTTCAACTCAGCCTAAAATAAGCAAGCAAGCAGGAAGAGAAGAAGTATGAGAGAAAAGATGATTGCGCGACAGTTATGTCTTTTTATATCCAGTAGTCATATTCTGGACTCACATCGGTAAGGTTCATTTCCTCGCCATCGTCTACACCTGGGATCGAAGTCTTGCCTTGTGCAACGATGTAGTAGTCGTTGATGTTATTTGACAATAGACAGTTGGCTATAAAAACACCAATAATAGTCAAGTTTCTCCCTGATGTGAATGCGTAAATGTAAAAACATGATCACGACTGTTGGGTATAACATACATAATTCTATAGCATCTCGTTACTGTTCATGACACGAGACGTGTGGCTTGTATCTGGTTTTTTGCAGAACATTGGTGAAAAAGACACACAACACTAGGAATGTCGTCGGAGCCTTTGGACTCGTGGAGGACTAAACTTACGTCGGTCAAGCCACATTCCTCTCCATCGTCTACATGGGGAATGGTGGTCTTTCCTTGCGATACGATGGTATACTGATATATGTCGTTTGACAGCAAACACATGTCTAAATATTAAAATAACAGTTAATATACAGGGGTACTAAATCTCAAGGTAACATAGGAAGATAATTATGTAGTGTTCATGTGTGTGTATATTAAAAGTATGACTAAACATTTATCATGACAATTTATACTTTAGATGTAACATTAAATTTAAAAAACATTATGAGATAATTAGATAAATACAATCTACAATATCGTAATTAATTACTAAAACAATTCAATTAAAATTATAAAAAGATCCTGAGATTAGAACAGTAAATAAATTATCACTTTATAAGTTTAATTTTATAATTGCATTTATTTAAAGAAAAATGTAATTATATTCATACTGTATTTAATTTTAATTACTTTTATTTATCTATTAATTTGTTGTGATGTGTATATTATACGCACCCTTGAGGCCTGCGACGGAGCCAGACATCATCTGGTAGAAAATGTGGTAAGAACGTTCCAGGGCCTGCTGGGAGATGACACGGGCCTTCTCAAGCAGGTCTATGTAAGAAAAGTAAAATGTCTGTATCTATTTGTTAAAATTCGTATGAAATAGTAAAGTTTCTATACTCATAATACTTACAGGTCTCAATGTCGGCACCAGCCAGTTTTCCCGAGGGTCCGAAGTGGATACGGATGAATTTACCCTTGGAAAAAGAAAATAAGATAGTTTTTGAAAAGTTTATATTGTTAAAACACCTGTAGCATAAATATCTCTGTCAATTATTTGCAAGATTCTGGTTTATAAAGGTGACTATTATTATGCAAAATATGAAGTTTTTTTTTTTATTTCAAACACTACATAGCATATTATATTTTTAAGCTGTCTGTTATACATTAGATAACAAATACATAATAAAAATGAATACTTACGAAACGGGAGGAGTTGTCGTTACGCACAGTCTTGGCGTTACCGAAGGCTTCAAGCACAGGGTTAGTTTGTACAACCTGGTCCTCCAGTGATCCCTTCTTCTCCTGGTTGGGATCTTTCTTCTGCGAGGCACCAACAGTGGCGAAGTAAGCAATTACCTTCTTCGTGTTTTCAGTTTTTCCGGCACCAGACTCACCGCTGTTGGATTAACATCAATATTTTTATTTTGACTCTGAGGAGTTTTACCGTGCTGCTGACGATTTTTTCCAAATAAATGCGGCATGAAACGAACTATTTTACAACACGGCACGTGACTGCATCTTCTATATAAAAAAACAATACTGTCGACGACGCCGTAACTTCGCTACTTTTTTCAGTGACAATTTTCACAGAGCATGGCCGCATTTAAGAATTTCGCTTTTTACAACTACATATACGGATAAATTGGGGTGTTCTAAGTTGCATCCTTTTCAAATTATTGTTGTTATAAACATTGTGGAATATTCTACACATAACGCACAAAGATTGGAACGCAAAGCTGTCTATGACCATATAAGTAACAATCGGTTTATGGCTATCATCTGCTACGTCATGGCCATGTGACACTTTGGCAACATCCGCCAATTTGGGCATTACACTGAACAGTAAGTTGTTGTTTACACTAATGGCATTTACTAGTAAAGATACACAAACTTACGTAATCAACATAGATTGATTCTCGTGGTTGGTCAACATGTTGACGTAGGCACCGTCGGAAATTGCGAAGATGTGGGGCGGCACTTCCGAACGACGCTTGCCTCGGTAAAGCTTGGCGCATCGTGTCGTGTACACGGGGAACCTCTTGTAGGGGTTGATAGCCACACAGAAGAGACCCGAGTACGTCTGTGTGTAATTCATTTATTAGACAAGCTACCAAACGCAATTTTTAACATGGTGTGGCTAATGAAATAATGAGTTTAAGGATGATAAAGCAAGGAGGCAAAAATCTAGGATCTTAGCTTGAAAACATTCTATTCAACAAACGAAGTCTGAAAGGTTCAGAATGGGACCATAAGTGACCATTTTTACTGTTGATAAAAATACGATAGATGATTGTAACAAAATGATGACAGATATTTTGGTAGGATAAAAAACTGTTTCTTAGCAGATTAAGAAAGATAAGAGTAGAGCTTAACCTGTAGTCGTCTTGGATATGATTACGGGAAAAGAAATCGCAAAATATGAGAAATTGATATGATACACACAAAAACCTTCAGATAATAAATCACAGAAAGCACAAACACAGAGAACGTATTGTATTGATACTTTGTATCTCTGTGTATAAAAATATATCATAAAATTCTCTATACTTTCTTTGTGCTTACTTTTTTATATTTATCTTCATTATTATGACGAAGTAGTAGAGAATTTTGTAATATATACCAGAACACATAAAAGACATTCTAAACTAGAAACGTATAAAAGTAGACCCGAGTATTCAGAAATACCTTTGAGGTCTACGTAAAGATTGAAGAACAGATATAAACCTTCAAAAATAAAGAAACAGTAAAATTCCAAACACAATGCTGATAAAATCTATTCTAAAACAAAGAAGAAACAAATCCTCTGGACGCTGCGGAGTTCTGTCCCACCGACTTGTCCTGTGTAAAAGGGTTCAAGTGCGGTTCTGGAGGAATTTTTGGGATTAGTTATAGAAAAGGAACATTGAGGATTCGAAAGGGAATCGTGGAAATGTAATGAAACTGAATTTACTGAAATAATATATTCATTGCTGGCCTTCCAATTGTTTTTACATTTGGGACCATAGAAATATGTTAATATTTTTCTCTATATTCAATTAAATCAAACTGTATTATTCCTCTATATTGATTTAAATTTCTTATACTTCGTCTTATATCTGTTGTACAAGAAATGCATGTGCTCGCTGCAATTACTATTGACAAAAAATGTTGTGTAGAAAAATGTGTTTTATTACACCTGAGATCATAGTATTGAATTTACAGTATGAAAATAGAATTATCTTGAACGCGCCAGAAATAACAATAGACGCGATGAAAATAGGTCGCGAACATGCGAACATAGTATATTTATAGTTTAGTAAGTCAATTTGAATCGGTACTAATTGCGCGTGGATATCGATCGATGTACAAATATTGGTAATTTTCCAATAAAGTCGAAGATGAAAAAAGGTAGGAGAGGCGAGGTATAAACATGCACACTGCAATGCTGCATCTCCTGGCCGCTGCCGGACTTACGTAAATAAGTTTATGATAGTATCTCTGCTTCAAGTTATACAAAACGGAAGCGTCGTTGAGGTATGTCAAGTTAGACATGTCCTCACATTTTTCGTATTTAGGTGGGTTGACTTGGGCTACAAGATCCTTCTTGAAGTCTTTTGTCTGCGGGAGAGAAATTTTGCTTAGTTTTATAATAATGGCAATGGCGTTTCACGCCTACTTACGTAGATGAGTTTCGCATAATAGCGTTGTCGGAGGTTGTGGAGTACAGCTGCCTCGTTAAGGTAAGTCAGATCAGCCATGTCCTCGACTTTCTCGAATTTGGGCGGGTTTACTTGTGAGAGGAGTTCCTTTTTTAACGTCTTCTCCTGCTCATTTAATAGTTGCATTAAATTTTTAATTAAAAAGTAATTATTATAAATAATATTAGTTTCAAGAAATGTTGAATCATTGTATAATTGGATGTTATTCTCGAACAATAAATTCTAAAAAGCATCGACATACGTGTTGCTAACAATTCCTTGTTGAATTTTATCCATTTCTGAATATATATTTTTCATTAAAACAACCTAATAATGTATAATATTTATATTAAAAATTTCATATCTGAGCTAGCGTTATGTTAAATAAACTATATTAAAATAAAAATTATAATTAAGTTAAACTGTTCTTGTCTTAAATTACATTATTGCAATATATGTATATGTGCTTAATAATCACGACATTTAAAGTGATAATATCTCTGATGCATTTTTTCGTTCATCATCATTTTAGGGTCGAATAATTCTTTACCAGACGTTATAATCTATTTATCATTCGTCTCTAATGCATTACCTCGCCTCCTGGGAGGATGACGGTCACCAGATCGCCCTTGGTAGCCTTAATTTCTCCCTGCAAGAATCCCTCCTTCTCGTCGGGTACCCAGCAAGCTTTTTTGCCATCGTACGGCTTGCTTTGGTCGATACGCTTCTGTTCTAGCGACACGAACAGGTACGGGGTCGGATCGGGATCGTCGGCCCCCTCCTGCATTCCTGGAGGACCCTTCGACATTTTCGGAGGTCTAACGAGACTTTTGGGCTAGTCGAGACACGAGAACAGAGCCCTGGAGCCTTCCTGTGGAGCACAGTACACGTTATCCGAATGATCGTTCGTTAACTCGAGCGTTGTGAATATAAGCGGCCCCGAGCGTCTATTTGTGGCTGTAACCCGAGTAGAAGCCGGCTTGGGACTGTGCCAGCTCGAACGCCGTTTGCGTAATACCGACTTTTATGCGCGCGGTTTTATTAGCTTATTTCGAACAGCCCTTCGCGGATATTGCGTCACAGGAATGTGAACCTGGAGCGGCGCCAACGGATTTAGTCGATTGTGGATTATTGTTTATTGTCTTTTATGGCAATGGACGATGGATTGATTGGAAGTAATTTGTCACTTCTAAGATTTACAATGAATATATTGTAATTGAATACTGTAATTGTAATTTATTAAATAGTATTCGTAATCAAATAGCATTTAAATTAAATTATTTTTTATTCAAATTTTAATTGCTTATTATATTTCATACCACTTGCAAAAAAGCATTAACTTATAAAGACTTATAGTAAAGCTCAATGTAACTAGGTAGGTACTAATGCAGTTTAAGTTCTGTCAGTAGTAGTCTCTCATAAGTACACTTCGAAGGTAAAGTGAGTGTCCAACAATCCATCACCACGCAACAATAAACAATCGCGAAACTCACTGGAGTTACAGCAACCACTGCACACAAATTAAAAATCCAATCCACTCGGTAAATCAGTTGCCGCGTCCTTGAGGTCCCTTGTCACTTAAATTCGAATCACTCGCGATGTCATAGGTGCACTCACTAGACGCACGGGGCAGCACGTGCGTGCGTACTTACGTTTGGAGCCGTTCTGACCGGCGGCGGGGAGCGGCGTTCCTTTTTATACCCGCAATACGACACCACCGCGCCCGATCACCCCATTTTAGGCGGATGCCAGCCTGGGCAGCATCTACACTTTCAGAAGAGCTTAGCTTTCACTTGAGCGGGAACGCTCACTCCGGTCTCACCTCAGACGCATGTTCGAAATTTAAATGCAATTGCATGATCGTCTGGAGCTGGCCGAAAAGGATGTTTACTTAATAAACGAGTGCAATATTTTATGATTTATTTGTGAATTAAAGTGCTAATTACAAGGAAAACAGTTAAAAACGTTTTATTCGCATTTAATGAGAAAACATGATGATTTTCAGTTCACACGCGGAAGTTGTAATGGTTAATATTATACTGCTAACTTCCAAAGTTTTGTCCCGTCAAACACTACTATTTATTAATAACTATAATTTGCATTATGAATTTAGTCTGGATGTGGGGCTTCTGGACTGTTCATTTGTATCGAAACTAAAGGAACATAGGCAGCATCTCCATAAGCTATATTCTCCCATTCCGTCCGGTTAAAAATGGAGGTAATAATGATTTAATAACTAATTGGAAATGAAATTTGCACGCAGACTTTACTTAGATTTCTTAAATACGAGTACTTAGAATACTATTAGTATTAGAGAATTTGGGTGGGAATTTAAAAGACGCATGGCAAAGGTGTAATTGTCTTTTTTGCACTAGGGTCCGTGACCAGGATTAGACTTAAACCGAAGCGTTGTGAAATCTGAAGCGAAGATGTGAAGCCTATTTCAGGCTAGATTTTCAGTTTCCTACATTTTATACCTTTGAAAGTTTTATTTCTGTACATATATTGGGTCGCGTCATGAAAATATGAAGAGCCCATAGAGATCTATATAAGTTATTTATGAGAAATAATAATTTTAACACCTACCGGAAAACTATTAATTGGTACTTAATGTGACATAAATGAAATGTCTTAAAACGGGCCCACTCGTTGTCTATTAGCGCGTACTCGTATGTCACTTCTCGTACTACACGCTACGACGTAGCAGGGCTGTAACTTCAAGATTTTAAGTTACACACTTAAATGCACTGTCTACGAGCACAACGTTTAAAGATAGCAGTGTGGCCTCAAGTCGCTTGCGTATGAAGCATTCTTATCCATTTTTGCTGCTAAATACCAATGTTTGCAAGAAGGTGTTTCGTTGTTGAATATTTGTTGTCACATACAGACGTATAGATGTAAATTATTTGAAGTTAATCTTTGGGAATCTCAGCTCAGGTAAATCCCTGAGTTACCTTTAAATATTACGCATGTTTTCAATTTTTCTTAGTAAACGTAGAGCGTAGTCTGGTAGAAGTAGAGAATTTTTATAAAAGAGGATATATGTATGTACATTTTATGAAGTAATAGTCATTTATACACCAGTTTAACTAAATAACAAATCATACGTTAAATACATATTCTACAAACCTTATACATATGTAAACATCACGACATATGTAATTTTGTTTTATTTTTAATGATTATAACAATTTTCTGTCATCTCTGTGTGGGCAAAAATGAAAGACTTCCATCTACTACGGACCTGCCTTCGTTAGCGACTTTTACATTTGTTAAAATCGTCATAAATTCCGGTTTAGTTGAATGAACTTTTGACCCGGCTGCTTTGATGATGTCTCCGTTTTGATCGAACACAAGAGTAATTATTATGTAAAGCCTTGAAAAGGCTAAGGCGTAGCTGCAACATAAGTCTCCATAACAAATCTGTGATCTTTTATCATTAAAATTCCAGTCTATCATAAAAGTATTCCTATTGCTATATCATAAAAGTATCCACTATTGGATACAGGGCCCTCTGATAGCACGCCACTGAGCTCGATCTTTAGCTCTTAGTATCCAACCACTACAGGCGATTTTCATTATATCGTCAGTCCACCTAGCTGGCGGGCGTCCTACAACACGATTTTCATTCAATATTACCACATCAGCATGCCATGTCTCATAGCTAACCAGTCAATAATAAGATATAACTATAAGAGTTTATTTTTACAGCAATATAATTGTGGATGTGCGACATTATTCGCACTATTGTGTGCTCATCCCTTATTAAATCATTGAATGTTAAAGTAACTGGTGAAGTGTAGAGGTGTACCTACACTCCTCTGCCTAGCTCTTCGTCGATTACAGGCGTGATTGATGATTACATTTTGATACATTCCTGATAAGCAAAATTAAACGAATGTTGAATATCATTATGGTGTTGTATATGACCACCAGTGTTGAATGCAAATCAAGTTTCTGTGCGCATGTGAATTTATGGAGATATGTAGAATAGTATTTTCATAGTAAAATAGTCATTTATTGTAAAATAATGTAATTGTAAAATCACGTAATTGTAAAATCATGTAATTGTAAAATAATGTAATTGTAAAATAATAATGTATGTATGTGGATGCCAGTGGATTCCAAACATCACATCATATCTTCATATAAGATGTAAGCAAGAAGGGACGATTGATAACAGCTGTGCTCGGGGTTATGGTCTTCTGATAGCAGAGGCTAATCCCCTATTTCCCATGTTTAATTTTTAAACTTTATGCTATACTGCTGTTACTAAATTTTCTAATTTAGATTTTCTAGTAGTGGTTCGGAGTCTGGATATGTGCCCGTTATATGGCAATAGGCTCACCACCTATTCCATCGTGGGAC
>DWDW01001510.1:0-11479 GCA_018245635.1 Mimoniades versicolor eupheme | reverse complement strand
GGATTCTAAACAGTGTTTAATTTATACAAGTTCTCTACGGTCGTGTTTACGTTTATCTTTGGACAAACTAACTGTTCGCTCCGAATAAACCTCGTACGACACTACAGCTACGTTCTTCTCCTACATAGCAATAATTATACCCTGCACATATGTATATAGGATGTTTTTCGTTTACCGACCGAAATCAAGCAAGTAGTTATAATTTGATTTCATAACATAGTTATAAACTGAAATCAATTACCTAAACCTAGTGAAATATAGCGTTGAATGTTTAAAAAAAAAGTGGAAAAACGTGTGGATGTTTTCTATACGTCCTCTATGAACAATGCATGGAAATATCCAACATATAATTAAAAATACTTGTTCAATTTCTATCAGCAAACAAATCACACATGTATATATAGCTACATATATTTAATTGGCGTTATTGGACTGCGTAGAAACGTACACAATATTCATATACAGATAGAAAAAGCACACGAGCACTAATTTAGCAACCGTTAAAAATAATAATTGGTAAAACTATAATTAATTACAAGCCAATAATACAAACAGGCTTATTTACGCTACAAAATATGAGGTATATTTAGTCGATACAATTTTACTAGTCGCTCAATTGGAATGGTATATATATATATAATATTTAAATATTTGAGCGCCAAGTGAATATAACACGTATGTGTTTGGATTAACGTCTAAATTTCAATCTACTTAAATCGAGTCTTTTATCACGTCCCTGTGTGAATAAATCTAATTTAAAGTGACAATACAATACGCCGCGTGTGAGTGAACGAGGGCAGTTCGTATTCGTAGAGTGATGGACAAAACTATTCTCGCGATATGTGATGGTTCTACATTTAATGGATGTACTACGTGCGGTAGCCGGACTGGTAGCACGTTTTTTAGCTCACTACAGCGACAACATGAATATGAAATAGCTATGATAATTAAAGATCGTTTTTAATACGAGATTTAATGATGGGGAATATATCAAAATTCTTTATTTGAGTGTTTTCAAAGATACTTCAGATCGACAAAAGTTTGAATATATTATATTCTTACTAATATAAACGAGATGTCGCTTTCTCTTGTTTCTAAATAGTTTTATAGATGATTGTAATTTAATGTAGTTCTATTTATATTAAACGAAAGAGAAGTAGAAGTGTCGCTTGTGATTCATAAATGTATTTAGACGAACGCAGTATTTGCTTTGAGTACAAATTCAATTACATCTTTAAATATAACTGTACTTTGCTATTTCATTGCAATATACGCATTATATGATATTTAACATAAAAATATTGCGCATTTTGAAAAGTAATTACAGGTATATTGTATGTCTAACATGTATCATGCCCGCCTAAAATTACGCACCTATCCAAGAGCATTTCAATGTCGACTCGATGCGATGATCGAGAGCGTGTCGATGAGATGGAAGAGGGTCGACACGATCGAGGTCAACGAAACTCGACTACGAATAGAAAATATCAGTCGCGAACGTGTTACATGAGTCGTTACCGTACGAGTCGGTTACGCACGTACGTACTCGTCCGCGGCGGCCTCACGCCACGGCGCCGTCCTGCGCGTGGCGCTTCTTGTCGGCGCGGTGGTCGGGCGTGGCCTTGAGGATGTCGGGCTGGCCGTGCGGCAGCGTGGAGCAGTGCGAGCCCAGCGTGGCCGTGGTGGCGAGCGAGTGCGGCGCGTGCGGCGCGTGCGGCGGCAGCGGCAGCGTGGCGGCGGCGCGGCGCGAGCGGTGGCTGCCGGTGCGCGTGAGCGAGTTGAGCTGCGGCGTGGCGGGCGGCGCGCCGGCCGGCCGCAGCGCGTTCTTGTAGTCGGCGATCAGGTGCGTCAGCTCCGCCATCTGCGCGCGCCGCCCGTTAGTCACTTACGTCTTACGGTATTTGATAATCTCGTCATTTAAAAATCTCGATCAGTAAACATTTTGTTGGTAAGGAAGTTGACTCACTTTAGGCTTATTGAGACTGATCAGCATCTTGTGGACGGGCCTGGTCGCGTCGTCGGCGTCGATTAACATCATCAAGTCGTCCTGAAAACATATTTACAGCCTTATGTACGTACATATATATTTCAAAAATTCCTGTTTTCTTGCCATGTATTTTATAAATACTAAAACTTTTAATTTCATACATGACGAAAATATTTAAATATATAAAGCTACAGGTACCTACCGAGAGAACATATATAATAAACTGCATAAAAACATTTTAAAGACTTATTCATTTCGTAATTAACTTTAATTAAACGAACCTGTAGTCCTCCAAAGAGGCCGATAGAGTTAAGAGCATAGCGACCGATGACCGCCATGGACGCTAACTCGAGCACGGTCACACCGTCCTCCGATACGGCCAGCCACACCATGGATAGATCCGGCTGTTTTATCTACAAGGCAAAAATTTATTCAATTGGCCAACTTCTATTATTCGCCAGGAGATGGCGTTAAACGTATCTCTTCGTGATTACTATAATTTTTCTCATTAGGATTAATATTTTATAGTCACAAATTAAAATGATTTGAAACTGAAATGCGGATGCGCTCGAGATAAAATAATTTTTTTAATTCTGAAGTACTACATGTGGTTTAAAATATAAGATGTATGTAAGTATGTCATATGTACGTTTTCGTAAGATGAGCGGATAGAGCCCTCCTCTATTACAATTCGTACATGTTGTTTTAGCATAGCTAAACATTTCACATGTCATAGCGTGAATGATGAATTGTTACCTCGAGCTGGCTTTGGAGAGGATAATATTTGTCGTCCTGGGAATACTCCCACCAGAGGATAAGTGCGCACAACTCACCCGCGCCTGGAACAGCGTGGCGCCGAAGAAGGGCCACTTGCGCGTGCAGTTGAGGTAGATGCGCACGCAGTCGCTGCCGCCGCGCCCCTTCAGCGCCTGCCACTTGGCGCGCAGCTTGTCCTCCACCTCCCTGCGACAGCCCCGCGTCAGCGCCGCGCACGCGCACGCGCACACGCACGCGCACGCACGCGCTCGCCGCTCGTTACCTGAGCTCCTCGTTGCCGAGCCCGGCGCGGTACCGGTAGGGGTAGAAGCGGTGCGCCAGCGGCTGGTTGTGCAGCGTGTTGGCGGCCGAGTAGTCGCCCATGTCGAGCTGCGCCATGAGCGCGCCCAGCTCCGCCGCCAGCTCGCGCGTCACCGGGAACCGGCCGGCCACCACTGCGGGAGAGCGGTGAGCGAGTGTTGGCACGTTCTAAAACGTGCTTGATGCATTACAAAACACGTGGCTCTGTCGTCAAAACACGTCGTACCCATCTGAGACTCAATAAATATTTACCGGTGATAAATATAAACATCAGACTTAAAACAATGATAAAAGTATCATCTCTAATTATATTTAGAACACAGCTGAACTAGTTTAGACAAAACACAAAAGGGAAATCTGACTTTAAAATACTACATGTTTCACCTGAGATCTTCTTGATGCTTATTGCTTCCATTTGATACATGCTTAAAAATTAACTGAAGTATCATTAAAATAAATCCAATTTCAAAACAAAACAAACTGAAATACACCGCAATCCTCTAAACACCACGGAAGTGCTGAATAAAAAACCCATCACTAACCTTGTTGGTTTACTTGGTAGCAAAGCAATAGTCTCTCCTTGTCCGTCTCCGTTCGCACCGAATTCTTAAAGTATAATCTGTTCCTGTACGTCAGTCGAATGACTCGCGAGTTCTCGAACTTTCCCGAGCCCTTTTCCCTTAACGCCGTCTCCCATTTCGATATCACGTCGCACAACTAAAACAAGAATGTTACTTATGCGTCGTTTCTTCTTTAAAATACTTGGATCTCTATATAATGACTTTTATTCTTCTTAAAAAAAATTAACATACATATGTTACCTTTCAGATAAATCATGATAAATGCACAGCTGTATTTCCACGTTGATGTAATGTAGCCGAAGGCGATATCGACTTGTCGTAATAAATGAACGGTATTATCCAGATAGCGCTGTTTCGGTACCTTCTTGTCCGGCTTGATGTGGTGTTCCAGGTCCTTCTCGATGGGGTCGTCGCTGAACAAGGCGAAGCCGGAGGACGCGGACTCGCGGCAGCCGAGCTCCGTGCTCAGCGTGGACAGGAACTCCTCCACCGTCGTCGAACCGTCGAAACTTATCACCTGCGATACCACAACGTTCAGATACTCGCTCGATGCATTAGTGGCTAGACTAGGCTGAATCTGCCATTTTCTAGTGGATAGAACGGTTAAGGCCTGTCTGCCATAGTCTGCCACACTGGCCAAGTGCGGGTGTGGCCAACTTTAGGGAATGTTTTTTTTATGAACTCTAAGGTGTATTGCAGCAAGGTTTCCTCGCGATGTTTTTGCTATCATTCTTTTTGGAGAGAATATTTAACCTTAAAGTGCACATTTATGCAGAGAGGTGCGCGCCAGGATTCGAACCGGGGCTCACGGAGTGAGAAGCCGAGTTTCAAAGCACTAGGCTAGATTATAGATTGGTAGGAGCCGGAGGAGCGATGGCGACCTGGTACGTGTTGTTGAGCATGTGCACGGGGATGGCGTGCGGCAGGCAGTGGTGGTAGGGGTTCTTGAGCAGGATGGACAGCACCTCCATGCGCGAGGGCCGGTCCTCGCGCCCGCCGTTGCGCAGCGTGCGCTCCAGCGCGCGCGCGCAGTACGCCGCGTACTTGCCGCACTCCGTTCTGGAAGTTATTTTATTTTGCTAATTCGTTAATTCAATTATTCCTTAAATTTTCAATTAATGCAGAACACTCGTGTACGTTATTTTAATAACAGGTGGTTGATGATAAAAACACTACGATGAAATGAGTATCCGTAGCTATATACTGAATTTAATTCACGATCGATATTTTCCATAAAATGACAGCATAAGCCAAAAGTTTCCATTCACTAATGAGTCTTTAGTACCGGCGGAGGTGACAGAGCAACATAGGTTTTCGTTTGGAGAAAATATTGGTTACTAGGCAAAATGTAGAATGTTCTTAACATACATATATATGAAGGTATTATGTATTCATTGTAGCCGGTTTGTATGTATACTCACTTGGAATCGGAGTGCCTGCTCAGGTGTAACTTCAGATACCAGAGAAGTCGGTTGTTGCGCGGTACAAACAAACTGACGGCTAATGCTAAAAGTTGCCAGCCCTGGACGAAACTGTACGTCGGCGGGTTACTCTTGCAGTCAACTGATAGGAGAGGCGCCTGAAATTATCCGGGATTTTTATTGCATGTGTTTATAAACATATATCTTAATATATAATCAATTCCAACACTAAAAATTTCATTCTTTTTTAATATGAATATGAATATGAAAGTACAATTTATTTGTCTATTATTAAATCATTTGCATGGTAATATTTATTATTTTTCCAACCAAAGGATTACGTTTGATTACTTGCAACAAAGTGTTGCGGTTGTATTCGAAATAATTGTTCTATTTTCAAACTCGTAAAGGGCACGTTTTAAATAACGATGTATTTATGTTCTTCACAACATCCGCGTCGTACACTTTACTTGCCTTTCTCATATGATATTGGTACATTGATCAATGTAAACACATACATTTATTGGCTTCGTTGTACATTAACTACAATGTAACTACGGCGGCACGGCGGGGTATACGGATGACTGGGGGCGAGTTTTATGAATACGATGTCAATTGTGATAACGTGTAAGCGGACATTATACATGTTAATATGAGCGACTGTGCTGGCGTGGAATTATCCCGTTTCAATAAAAAAATATATATTGTACTTATTAAGTAGTTTCATTTACTGCTGTTATGTAAATGATTATCTTGTATATTAATGTTGTCATGAGATCCAAAGTGATGTATGTCAACATGAAACGTCTACTATAGAAAAAAAACCACTAAATTTAAATACAATTTCATGATCATATCTGAATTTACAGTGAACCAATATTACGTTTGATATGTTTAACGTTAATATAAGGCGAACATTGTTTAGAATAGAATGACGAGTGCACATCGAAAAGGCGTATGTATGCGACGAGTACGAGGTGCGGCGCGACGCGCGGCGGCGGCGTTACCTGCACGGAGGCGGGCGAGCCGGCGCCGGGCGGCTGCGCGTCGCTCTTGGGGTCGGCGGCGGCCGCCGCGCCCGAGTCGCACGTGAACAGCGACTGAGTCGCGCACAGCAACAGTTGCTGCACAAATGAAATGTTGGTGCGGCGGGCGGAGGGGGCGGGGGGCGGGGCGCCGCGGCCTCGTCTGGGACTCGTACGGGCCGCTACTGGTTTAGTATAGTAAGTATAGGTCTTGTGCGTAGTGTAGTTGTAACGTTATGAGTCTAATTGAAACTCAATAATTTTAAAATGTTTTGGTTTTCTCACATTCTTAATAGGTGTAACGGTATGCGATATTAGATTATCGAAAAACTATATAAAAGTTTTATTTTGAAATTATTTTGTGTGTGTGTGTGCATGTGTGTGTGTGTGTGTGTGTGTGTGTGTGTGTGTGCCATTATTTTTAATGTCAGTTTGCTTATAAGAAATAACGCGAAAATTTTATGTAGGTATATGTGTAGCAATAAAATGTCTGCATTACCTACTATAGGTATATAGGTGTAATTGATGTAACAATAAATACAAACTATCATTGTTCAAAACACGACTTTTTAATAAAATATACATTTATTTGTATTTTTATAAAACTGCAAAATGTATAATACCATTCTTTCTATTTTTCGTTTTAAATAATTATGTGATTTTTTATGCAACGCCAAATGCGGTCAGCTGTGAAGTGGGTGACCGCAAATGTATAAGGGATACGTAGCCCCCGAGAGCACTTGCGTTAACAGTTATTATTCTTTCAGTTCGATGAGCTACCAGACGGTTTGACCACTAACTTACCCTCCCACATTTAAATTAATGGGACAAAGAAATGGGCGCAAATATAGTTTACCGTTGTCATCATTGAGTATTTTAAACATTTTTACAATAAAATGAAATATTAATTCATTGTAACGCAAAATATAACTGTCAATTTTCACCAATACGCTACTTGGCAAGATTCTATATAGATTTAGTATAGAAAATGTCATACTAAACGAATTTTAGTTGAGCTACCACAACACGAACAAATTCTAGCAAACTTGACTACCTATACACAAAACACCTTTCACGCTTAGAACGCTCTAAATCCTGTTCCTGCACAATTAATATTTACAGGTTCATGTATAACTATTATACAAATGAATACATGTATAATTATACTATATTAATTTATATTAAGACTGTGGTTCGTATATTTATACATATTATTTATATATAACGCAACACCGTGAAGTTAATGCGTGTGTTTCGCTCGTATGTGTGTCTGTATAAAGAGTTTGCTTTACGAAAAGCAATTTGCGAATAATGCTTTGAATGGTACTGAAACATTATTTAATATAAATGTATGACAGGAAAAATATCGTATAAAAAACATAAAACATACGTGAGTCTAGCCGGATTAATTATTATTCTCAGTTATGTGTTAACACTCACGAAATATTTAACAACAAAATGTCATTTAGAGTATTAAATATTATAAATATTATGTAATAAAGCCCATTCATAACATCATTCCTCAGACGTAAGTACAATATACATACGTGTTGTTATACGCGCCTAACCCCACAATTATACAAAATATACAATGTGTTCCTGCCCCACTACAGGTGTATATACAGAGTGATATTAAAGTGTGGTAAGTGTTTTGTGTTATATATATATTACTCACAATTGTACAGCTGCACTTTGTCTTAATATTTTTTAAGCATCATGGTTATTTTTATTAACCATTTTTTTCGATTAAACACAACATATTTTTGAGGTGGTATTAATTTAAGCAATTTTTTTCAAAGTGATCGTGTTTGTATATAAATATATTTTTTTATTTGACCAACTGAACTCTTTATCTGAGCTTATACTTAAAATGTCTTCGAAATAATCGCTTTTAATTTGTAATAAAATTGATTAATACATAATATTTTTTGTCAGATTAAAATATATATATTTATACGTCAAGTGCAACTGTATTGAGTAGTTAAATTTAAAAAGGGATATACTTACCTCGGTATTATATATACAATATACATAGGATATATACATATAAGTAACTCTAATACAAACTTGCAAGTCAACCTTTTAATACAAAGGAGATTGAAGTGCGAAGAGACTAGCTATAGGATATGACAGAGAACGAATGATAATGGATACGAAACCAACAACATTCCCTAAATCTAGGGGGTGGGGGTAAACATTCCTGGATGAAAATATAAAATAAAAAAAAGGGGAAAATTTACACCAACATTCCATTTGATAGTTTGCGACAAGAAAACAATCCGCTTCTTTTGTTGTGGCAACATTTTTAAATTTCAGCACACAATGCGTTATTGTGTCTTCAATTTTTTTATCCACGTTTCTTTTATTGGAATTCATTTTATTAATCATGTACTTAACATAAGATGCAAGAGAAATCCATCTATATTTTTCAATTATGTTTATAACACACCAATGTTGCCAGAACTAAACGATCAAGTTGGAATAGAACCGTCTCTTGTCTGTTACGTATTCGTAAACTCATTAATTTCAATAGAAACATTTTTGATACACGTTTACAATTGTTTCTTCGTACAACATAAAAAATCATTGTAATATTTTCAAGAAGCCAATAAAACGTTATGTCCACATACACAATTCCAAATTGATCAAACACGCGACAACTAAGCTACTCCAGTGCTCAACAGCGACACCCAAAGCTGTACACTTACTCGCAATGGTTTGTTAGTGTATATTCGTTCTGAGCAAAACAACATAGCGTTGAAGCTTTGAAATTGTCACTCGTCGTGTAACTCGCCCGCTGTGCTATTGACGGCTATGACGTAACTACTTAAGCTCGATCGCAACAACTACTGTTACACCTTCACCGTGTCGTGGCGTTTTGTACTCGACCTTTCCGAGCACACGGTACCAGGGTGTCCACACGGTGGCAGATCAAAGGATAACTGCATGTTTCGTTTCCTTCATAAATTCTATGTCGGTTTTAACTGCATATATACATGCTGTATAATGAGCAAAAATTTTATTATGTAAATTTAAAATGTTTATTATTTTTTTCCAATTTAGTAAAATAATGATCTGAAAATTTTTTGAATACAACGAAACTAGTGCAAAATGGACACCCTGTTTATAAATGATTATACAGAATGATTTACTAGTGAAGAACACAACACCCGTGTACTATGAGTGATGGTGGAAAAATATTAATGATATAATATGAGAAAAGCATTGAAGCGTATCGCTTGGAAGCCGAGACCGCACGTAAGGCTAATATTCAAATACATAAATAAATTATTCAACCATCGTGTGATACGGTTGTCGATGGTTTAGTGGTTGACTGTTCAATCTCATGTTTGCATATGCTTCGTTTCTGTTTTGTTATATTAAATTTAGAAAACAAAAAGCCATGCTTTTTTGTAAATGACATGACGATACTGCGAACAGTTTTTGCTATAAATCATTAACTTGTTCGATATTTTTTTGGAAAATAAAATAAGACTAATAAGAAACGCTTCCGTTATAAATGCACATACGACTATTACTTGTAAGTTCCGTATAAAATTTGGTTAGAACCAAAAAGAAACAAACAAGTTTTGACATTAGTTCTTGCATAATAGCAGCCAATATATTCGGACAGAAACGTTTTTTATTTGTCCGCTATAATAAATAAGGGTACTCGGTGACGCCCGGGCCGCCACGACCGACATGTACAAGGAGTTCAATTAAGATGGAAAACTGGTTCCACACAAATTTGGGACTAGCATAAACCTCTCGGTTTTATTATCGGCGCGGCGGGCGGCGCGGCGGGCGGCGCGGCGGGCGGCGCGGCGGCGGCGCTCGGCGCGGACACTTACACTCTTAAGCTTGGCGGGCACGGGCAGCCTAGCGGCGCGGCGCGGCGTTACCTGCACGCCCAGCTTGGTGTGCGTGTGCGGCGCCGTCTGCCGCGCCAGCGCCGACACCAGCTCGTCCTGCAGCTCGCCCACCTCCAGGCACTGCTGCAGCGCGTTCTGCGCCAGCACGGCGTGGTAGTCGATGCCGGCGTGCTCCACCGCCACCGACATGAACAGCTGCACGCACTGCGGGCGCCGCGCGTCCGCGGCGCAACTACTGTTATACTTCTCTTACTGTGACTCTACCTTAGATTTTCGACTTAATATTTTATACTATGTAGTAGCTCGGAGTCTGGACTTGTACCGGGCATGTGGCAGTAGGCTCACCCTCTACTCCATAGTGGAATGTACATGTTACTGATTAAACGTGGGAGTATTAGACACTCCTCTGCACACCTCTTCGGGAATTACATGTGTGACGTTAATTTTTTTTATTACTCATATATGTAGTTTGTTCTTACACCTAAACCCAAAACACACACTTGTGTTCATCACACAAGCATTACTCCCGGATGAAGTCGAAACGACAACTCCAGGCTCGATACTCAGGTTCACTGACCACTGAACGAACAAGCCAATCAATAAAAATCACGATACATAAAAACAATGACATGAATAATATCTTATATCATCCTGTCACAAAGTGTCAATGATTATTTTCCTCGTCAATACTGCACGACAACACTGGCACCTACATTATAGTACTTTAATTATTATGTACCTTAAAGAGTTTTAGTGCTTCCGCCTGCAGTGCCTCAGAGTTCAAGGATGTCAGCGGCGATGTGATATTCTCCTTTGAGTACAGAAGCATCGGATGCCTCCATAGCACGCAATCTAAAATTAAAAAATAATAATATTGTTTAATTTTAATGTGTATGTTTGTAAACAATATTATTATTTAGTTCTAACATATCGATGACTAAACACAGACGTTTAGATCTGTTTGAGTTTGAACTGAAATAAGCACCAAGCGTATTTAACACCAAGCTTTTAGACTATGATGATCACGGGCTTGAAGAAATTTTACATTTAAATTTTATTGGTATGTTTTATATTGTACAATAAAAAATATACATTTCATATTTACTATTTGTCACTGTAAAAAGATATAGCCCAGAGATAATTCCACTACATTTCAACAGTTTGAGACTCAACATCAGATTTAATAGGTAAATCTATGAAAATATGCAAATACATACTGGGATCACCATCAGTTTCCATGAGTTTCTGTATCAATTGCTCGAAATGCGTGCCCTGGCTCAGTCCGCCGCCGCTCACCACCGTCAAGTGGTACAGCCACGAGTCCTTGTCCGCCTTGCTCTCGAACAGTAGGTAAGTGGGACCCTGCAAGTGTTTTAAAAATCAAAAATAACAAATTGTATCATAAGTGACACAAATTTAAAAAAAAAGTAAAATCACGGCTGTAATCCCCGAAGAGGTAGGCAGATGAGTGTAGAACACTCCCACGTTTCACCAGTTACTTTTAAGTCCCACGATG
>DWDW01001509.1:0-11480 GCA_018245635.1 Mimoniades versicolor eupheme | reverse complement strand
AAAAAATAGTACGTAGCATAGAAGCAAGAAAATTTTAACATAATTATAATCTAGCTATAAGTAGCTAGATTATAATTACGTTAATATTTTCTTTCCAATCGTCTCGATATCTGATGGGTCGTGACTTTCAAAAGTGGTCTTGTGAGTCATGAATCTGTCGTGACTCCTGAGTGGTGTTGTACAGGTGACAATGATGAGCTTTCGGCGGCGGATATCATAACCCAATTTACAGGCTGCAGTGGCCCCAAGAACTAAATACCTTTTAAACTATTGCGTCCGAACTACCGCTTTTAAACTACCGCTGCTAAAATCCCAAGACAACTACCAAACTGCAGTATAATACAACTGTTATGATTAAATATAAATTAATTTAATCTATCATAATCATTTAATACGAAAGTTTCTAGATATGTGTAGAAAATCATTTTATGCCTCTAAAACTTTGAATTATAACTTATTTGTATTATATATTATATTTTAATATTATATCCATTTAACATACGTAAATATTAAGTATTGTATAATGTTATAATCGAATAAAAATATTATAAGTATTTACAGTTTTATTAACATATTGAAATTAAGCGGCATATACATATATTCCTTATTTCCTTCGTTATATATGTACCTAAAGAGAATATTCGTTTGTAAGAAATTTTAATTCTTTTCACAAGTATATCTGAATATAATCGGCTTCAAGTCGACTCATTACGTTCAAATTTCGCATTTAAAATCATAAATTAGTTGTTACTAATGAGTTACACATAAAAGTTTACGATGCAAAAGTACACGGGACTTTTCAGTTAATTACTGTTAATTACTTACATTATGATCAAAGCTTTAACAATAGGCGCTTACCCATATCATGATTAAACCTAATTAAGCTGACATTTTAAAAGTTACATCGTAATGTTGAATTAAAAACGGACCCTCGAAATGCGATATGGTAAAAGTTTTAATTTAAAACCCAAGTTGGCTGTCATGAGCTCGCAACCTAACAATGTCATTAAAATTATGTCACACAGTAGTAAAGGTTTATATGAGCCAAGCGACACGCCCACCCTTTTCTCGTTCTGTGTTATCAGGTGTGGATACGTTGTCGGCGGGCGCAGTGACGGTAGCGGGCCCGGGAGCTTCGCTCACGCGGCGACGCGCGAGCGGCCCCGAAGGCTCGCGTCATGCGCCGCAGTCGATACGTGCGCAGATCACAGCGCTTAAAAGCGTTGCAACGGCCAAAGCGATTTGCACGCACGCGATCACGATCAGATCGCGCGACGAAGACAGCGAATCTTCTTCATCCGGACCGTCTCTGAAATTTATTTTAAGTTTCTTTACAGTGAAAGTATTAAATGAGTATTATAATATTAAATGAAAATTAAATTAGAGTACGTCAGTTTTTATTTTGTTACAGTTATTTCTTATTGATCTTGTATTCATTATCGTCATTATTATCAGACTATGGCATTCCTCTGTTAAACAGTGGCCTCTTCTGAGGCGTTATGCTCATAATGCTGATGTATAATAAGGGCAAATACCATAGCTCAACAAATTTTTGGATAAAAATATTTCTCATACAAACTGTTTCATATGAGAGTTATTTGTTGTAAACTAACGAAAGTCCTTTAAATATTAAGACTACTCTAAAAGATCACTTAATAAGGCAGTAATATCTAATAACCTTTCAAAATTTCTCTAATGTAAATGGACAAACCAAGTAGGTACATTAAATCTACACTTATAGACATATGACACTCAAAATAAAGAATTCAATACTTACAATTACAATTCAATCAAAGATAATTAGAGGTTGCGCAGCAAAAAAATCAAACGTTGCATGAAACTCACCCATGATTTAAACCCGGCGGATCCAATATAGTTCTGAAACATTGCACTATTAAGGCGATGAGCAGACATCCCGAGGCAATCCAAAGCATTCCAGCCGCGCCCGCTCCGATATTCGCTCCGCTTGTGACCGTGCCCCAGCCGCGTGATGTGTGTATGGATACGGCTAGATGCAATCAAATAAATTAAATATATGTATGTATATATGTATGTACTTATTATGCGAGTATATGTGATGGTGTTCATTAGTTTTCTTTCAATTAATAATAAAATTGTTATTCGTACTGAATTTTCAACTTAGACATAAAAATTTAAATATATTTTGAAAAAGTTTTTCAAAGTAATATTGACTAAAATCATGTGAACTGAGTGACTTACCCTTAAGAGACTAAGATAGTGGACATTTTCTTTGAAATAATTATATTAGAAGTTTAGGTTAAAAGAAAATTACTTATTAGTGTTATGTTTAGACTACATTGTAATAATACTGAGCTACTAAAGTATTTAGGACCTTAATACATAAAAAAAATAGTTTTAACTATTGTGACTATGAAATATTATAAGTGAATTGGCCTTTTAAGTTTGTTTTCGTTTTAAAGCGAAATGTATAACGTGATTAATGACCTCGACAATCTCAAACGGCCGATTATGGTCGGTAAATGGAGTAAGTCCCTAACTGCTGCGTTCTTTAATATTATCTAAACAAGTCATGCCACTCCGGCGGGTCCAATGAGGGTATTCCTTTTGAAGTCTACTTTTGGCTTTTATATGTTATTTTCCTTATTATGTTGGTTATTTCGAGATATTTTTCTTCGTTGTAGTTATATAAATATTATCATGGTTGCCGCGTTATCATCAAAAAGTCTTTGATGTTAGGGAAAGCTGACACTTCAATCGTGTCGTGTTTTGAATTTATTAGTCTTGCGCCCTTATAACTGAGACCGTGCCAAAATCAGAACCATAATTGAGTCGTAGTTTAATGCGAGATGGTTATTTATGAAGAGTGTGTACCTACAAGCATTATTTTAAATTGATTTAAAGGTATTTCACATAATTAGTATTTTCTTGACTATATGTAATTGAAAAAACATATTAATTACTGTTAGATTTTATTATAATGTACCTACTATCTTTTTAAATGTTGGTGTGAAAACACAATCAATAAATTTTTCAGCACTCGGAAACAAGAAAATGAATGAACTTTGGAAACTGATATAATATGCATAAAATCAAAGCTTAGCTTGTTCATTTTCCATTAACTGTTCTGATAGTCGATTAAATTCTAAATTTAATTCTGACTGCGTCTCAGGAAGTCAAATATTAAACTGCTATTAACCCGCTGGGCGTTCGGGAATTATATATTTCTATGTAATGATAATTTTGGTACAATAAATTTTTAAGTGTTTTATTTGTATTGAAAAAAAGTTTCATGAATAGTACTTATATTGTACCTGCAGCCAATACACTGAAACTGCCTGCTGGTATACCAAGACCCATGTTGAATTTCTGCCGCTCTTCGATGAAGGCCACGCTTCCCATCACTAAGGTTGAAATGCCGCACACGATCTGCAAATTAAAATGTCCCTGAGAAAGTTTTTAAAAACCAACTATCCTGACATCAGAGCAAAGAAAAACATTTAGCCGAGAACAAGATTGAACGACTGGCAGAGAAGATTCGACTACGTTGTTCGTATTTGAGTTTTTTCGCGATAGTCCGCAAATTACAAGACTCATCGAGGACTTTTTCATAGCCACTTAACGATCGTAGCGAATGACACACTCGTAGGAATACCGCTTTATAGAATCGTACGCAATGGAATATTGTCTTGAGATATCATTTCTGTAGCTTCTAGTTTAATTTAGTAAAATAGTAGGATGTTAATTCTTTATTTTAATTCCATTAACTGTCCTTTCTTGCCATTGTCGGATAAAATAATTATTTCATGTGAATTGTTTAAAATACCTACTATATAATTCAGATCGCTATTTCATGAATCGTACATACTCAATATTATGTATTAATATAATCAAGCTACAATTCATGAGGTAACGGTATATTTCTTTGCTATTTTCAACTGAACTTGTTTATTCAAATTCTTAAACTTTATCGGCATTTACACAAAGGTTAAGAATATTCAGAGTAAAAGGATAAATGGGAATTTTGTTCTTTTTAAATAAAATTGTTAACATTTGAATGTTATAATAGTTAAACAGCAACTTTAAACTAGCGTTTGTGTTAACGTCTAACGTCTGTGTTAGTCAGCGTAACTTTTTAAATTCCCTTGAATAGGAATCATAATAATTTGCATTTGTTTCATCAAAATGTAAGATCCTAAATAAGTATTTGTAACCTCATTTTATTTTTCAAACTTAATAAATATTTGTATATATTTATACATTATCATTTTTCATGCACGTCTATATTCCTCCTGTGAATACTTCATAGTCGCTGGCGTGTGAAATCTGTCAAGCTGCATTTGGTCAGTATGGCATACTATGGCTTTAACCCTTGTCATTCTGAGAGGAACCGTGTCCAACAGTGAAACAATAAAAGTCATGCTGATGATGATGTCTATAATGGTCCGTTCCTATTCTTATTTCCTTGTTTTTATATTCCCTTACTTACTACCCTGTGTCCTATAAAAACAAAAATACTCGTATATGGATAACATATCGATTGTACACATATGAGTTTAAGAAGATATAGCAGACACCCTGCTGGTGGTAACATACTTTACGCTGCAAATTGAAAACAAACACCTGAGAGCCGAGAGTGGCGCAGTTGAGCGTCGCGCGTCGTGGCCGCTATCCTGAACTGTATTGTTTCAGCCGCCATCTTTGTGGAAACACTTCGCTGCCGGATTGTGTATTTAATAGAGAACGCGACAGCGTATAAACGCATCTAGTAACATTGCAATAGCGTTAGTAAATAATGCGGGCTCATTCCTTCATTCTTTTTCTCATTCACACGTTCATTCAACCGTGTGTTCATTCATTCAATAAATATTATACTTGTGTTCATAACAAAAATGTTTATTCAGGGTGGAAATCGAATCCATGCCAAGGTCACTAATCACTGCACGAACGGGACTTTCAAATGTATGTATGTAGGCACGAGTATATATGAGATATGTGGAACTCGGAATCGAATATAAATTATTAACGTAGACACACGTTATTTTAGACGTTATGCATACGAAGTGTGAAGACATCTGACAGCATAATGGAGCTAAAAAGGATTGTTTGTAAATATTATTCCCGTCACTCGTTGATTCTGAATTTTGAGTGAATAATTCTAATTAATTTATTGAATAGTAGAAAGTAGTCTTATTTATTTAATGTTATATTTAGTGTACGGGAAAAAATATTGGGGAAACGTGTACAAATTATGTGTATATTAATTAAGAATTACCAATTAAATTTGTCACCTTGAGATGTGACAAAAAATTATTAATGGCATGTATTGTCCTACACGTTTAAGCATCGAGCATATATTACATGCAGGATTTACCGATGTAACGTTACATAATCTTGAGAAGCCGTTCACACAATTTGGAGAAGGAAAAGATGTGTCTGTGACAAGCTTTTCGCGGACTAGAACGAAACGAAGCTCAAAGACGACCCTTCGTGTTATTTGAACCCTCATTTCCTGTGCGTTACTTTATCCTGCAATCGGACATATTGAAAGAACACATAATGAAATTCAGTATTAATTGTCGTTGACTTCACTTTATCCTGATGATAAATGTTTTATATGAAAAGAGCGGCAACCGAGTGCGGGTCACTGAGCCGTCATACTCAGCATAAATACTCAGTAGTAACAACTTCCATCTACACGGATGTTTGTCAGGCCGCATAAGTTGCTCATAAAACTTTGTCAGAATTTTACTTTTGTAAAAAAATTCATTGTCTAAAATTAGTTTTTGAAAATATTCCAGATATTTTCAATAGCACTGGTACTTCGAAATCTATTTATTAGCCTTCTACATCTATTCTAAGAAACTTACAATCGTTTTTAAATAGGATTGTAATTGAACGAGCCACCGAAGGTTACTCCCGAGAGATAATTTAATTTGAAGTAATTGCAAATGTACCAATTCTCATGGAATAGTTCTGAATAATTCAAACGGTATAATACAATTGACTATCAAGGTCACGATTCTTTGGATATAGACGAATTAAAATTTCGAATGCCATGCAAGTACTTCAATTTCATTCATTGCCCACTAAGAATATAATGAGAAAATTATTTGCATAACAAAACACAAAATTGTCAGTTAATGAATTCAGCTCGTCCGAAAAGGTCGTCAAAGCAACACGAGAGATGCGAGGTAATGAATAAATTTAATGTAGCAAAACGTTTGGTCCCAGGGTCGGTCCTCGACGGCCCGAACTGACGCCTCCCACGGGCCCCCATAAAAATTTATGTATGACAAGAGTTCACTAAGATTACATATTTTATCTCTATGAATAATATATGAGTGTTGAACTCGTATGCACCTTTGGTATTATTTGCTTGTCTAAGGAATCTTCTACTTTACATATTAATTTTGTCCTTTCTTTTCTTTTCTTCAATCCGGATAGATTAAAACATGCACGTCACAATTACGTCTCGATTATATGAAACACTAGGTTATGAACTAGTTACTTAATACAAATTTGTACATTTGAAACCGTTAGTGTATATTTATTAGGTTAAAAAATATTTGTTTTCTTGAGGCAGATCGACTCGCAATGAGATGGAAAGATACTCCAAAACAACGTTAACGGCATTTGCTTTTAATTAATTAATTAATTATAATAAATAAATTAGCATAATAGTACTATATAAAATGCATAAGTCACAAATCACAACATTCATATCACAACATTCATATTATCTTTATTGGCGGCAACCCTTTTTTATGTCCCAACTGTGAACAAAGGGCCAGAGTAATCCGTATTGGAGCAGTTTAGAGGAAATATTTGAAGGGTTAATTAAAGACTGCAACACTAATAACATTTCAAATAATTTGTTTCTTACATACTGAGTATTTTATATAAGTATACATACATATGTATATACGACTGCCTCATTAGTTCAGCACGCGCGTCTGTAGTTCGAGAAGTCCTGGGCTCTAATCCTAGGTACTATTATACTATTTTAACTTTAAATAGTATAATAGTACCTAGTACCTAAACGTAACTGGTGAAATGTGGTAGTATAAATAGCACTCATCTGCCTATCTCTTCGAGGATTATAGGCGTGATGATACGTTTGTCCTAGATATATGTGAACGTTTTCATTAGCATTAACTATAGTTGCTGAATCACGGCATTAGTTTAATACACATTTCAGGCTCGCATTTTGCTTACACAATTTGATTAACTAAACATATTTGTGTCTGATTAACAACATGTACTAAGACCGTGCTGCCTCTACACGTAACGACAATATATTCAAAGCTACGCTTAAAGATTTAACGGGATAAATGATCGGAACATTAATGAATTCCATTACTCAAGGTTTGTCATCGCAAAGGTTAATCATATGCATACGATTAAGGCAGGATAGGATTAATGTAAATTTGGTTCCAACAAATTTAGTTCGCTTGGTTTCATTAGCACTCTTGTATTTAAATATATTAACGTCGGCCTTGGTTATGTATATGTCTTACAGTATATACATTTTTAAATCCTCCTTCGTTTTGCAGAAAAAGTATTGTAATAGATATATCTATCTCTCTCAGTGGATATATAGCACTTTTGATTGTAACACCAACGTGACACTGAACTAAAATTGTTAACTAAAATTAGTTAAATATGAAATTATTTACACAAAGATGCACTCTTTCCTTTCTAAGACTTATTCCTCCGCCGGCATATCCCCTAATAATTTCTAAGCAATCTGGTGAAGTGTAGAATAAGCTTACGGATGACGTAATTTCAAGTCAACATTTGGATCATATAAAACAAAGCCCTGAACAAACTGATACTTAAAATACCTGGAGTACTCGTAGTCGAAGAACCAATGCGAGCGGGTATGAGAGGGGGTGACGGAATATCGTCCCATCTCTCTCTGCCGTCAGCGGGGCCACAGATTCCTTGCGACTCGACAGAGCTGCCTGTAACAGAGAAATGAAATATAATAATAAGTTACTTAACTGATAGCCAGTGGTTGAGACGTAAAGATAATGGCTGTTGGAAGTATGATGAAACAGATGTACAATACGAATGCTGATGTAAGTATATAATAAGGGAGACGGACCAAGGCTCATCTCTTGACGAAATAGGTCATATATGACGGAAGAGTCAGAAGGTTCCAGAATCGTAATGAAGACTGGGAACATGAGGACAGTGATAAATGTAAAAGAAACAGACAGAAACACACCAGGTCTGTAAGGATAGAGGTATTTAACAGTCGATGCTCTTGTCTACCCGAATACGGACTTAGCGCGATGTTACAACAATAATATGTTAAAGTTAAGTGTAAAGGATAAGTTTTATCGGAAATTTATAACAATAGTACATTAACAAGTAAGGCATGTTCCACTCTGTACCAGGCGCGTTTTGGCGCATGCGTGTTGCGACGGTATTATAAAAAAATATACCTCACTCAAGCTATTGCTGTTGGCAACCCTAATGAATTATTCGATTTAATCAAACAGCGAGTATCCATCGGTGTACGGACAAGGTTTGGTTACAAATAAATTTGTTTATAAACAAATAAAAACGTAACTCCACTGCTTACCTCTTTGGGGATTACGGGCGTGATGTTACGTTAATATAGTTAATAATAGCGTTGTAAACCTTTGTACTTTGTAACGTTCGCACGTATGTGGTAACATGTTATCTAATAACAAATAGTGCACCCATAAATCTTGCCTTTTTCTGATTCGCTCGTCTCGAAGATATTGCCATGCGTAGCAGAAGACAAATGTTTCTTTTTTATTAACCGACTTCAAAAAGGAGGAGGTTCTCAATTCGGCCGGTATATATATATTTTTTCAATTGTATTAATTTTACATTTTTGTTCCCACTATGATGAGTAATAAAGTTTAATATATTTTTTTATCAGATATATCAAACGACACCGACGTACGCGTATAAAGGGAATGAATAGTGTAGGTGCGAGATGTTTGGTACTCTCTGCTATATGCCCACCACGTAAATTACCTGGCGTATGATGTAACTATGTATAATAATAATAACTTTTTGTTTTCAGCGCTTCTCTAAGAAAATAACATTAATAATAATAGAATAGAAAACAAAATGATAATGGAGAACAATAGTGATTCGGACGGCGAAACCGAAGACCCAAAGACTAGAGGGGAGAAAGGGAGTGATTCTTCCGAATCCAGCTATGAAGATATTGAGGTACCAGAGAGCTTCGAAGAAAGAAACTTATTTGCTATTGGTAATAATAATTTATTTATTCACCACAATAAAACATTTTGCCTAATGGTACATGAGCTTACACAATTTAGCCCAGAGGAGGGTGGGGCGCGGAGTATCGATATTTTTGAGCGCAAGGTGGGTCCGATGTTTTAATAACGTGTATAGATTTTTTATATTTAGGGAGCACAGATTGGAAAGAATGAAGGGAGGGGGAACAATGTCATTCATTACCCGTTATATATATATTATTAAATACATACTTATATCGTCAATGTTGTATCTAGATACTTATTTAATAAGTGGGCATGCTTATAGCAATCTTGCCTTCCTCGTTGGTCGTGTTGGTTGCAAGTACGACTGCCGATCATGAGGTCCTAGGTTCAATTCCCGGGTGGGGGCACTACAAATTTTTTCTAATTTAGATTTCTACGAGTATCTCGAAGTCTGTATATATGCGCAGTGAATGGTATTAGGCTCACCACCTGTTCCGTAGTGGGACGTAAAAGTAACTGGTGAAACGTTCAAATTATGCAAGTTTCTAACATTTCAAATACATAATATGCGACGATTTAAAATCGTAGTGAAACGAATACCGAAATGCTATATGAATTATAACAAATACTTTAATAAATCATACGGTGCATTGTTCAGTAAAGTATTCGCTTTTGTAACCATATAATACTCGTTAAATATTAATTGTTATTCATACGCAAAAATCCGCTGACGATGTTTCGATAAAATTAAACAAATTTCAATTTCTTGAACAGCGAATGTTGTTTTATTTCACACAGGTTTCAACAGCTGCGGGCGTGACTGGAATGAGTGTAACTTGAGCCGATGAATTGTGAACTTTAAATATTTCAAATTTTATATTTTCTGAACATTTTTGAATAATATAAGTAACATCAAATCTTCTTTCATGATCTTATTATTAAAATTACACGTAATAGTAAAATTTTATTACTGAAAAGTGTCTGTGACATTAATGTTCCTTGAGGTTCAGATATGTATATCAACCTTAAACCCTGGAGGTTATCAAACTCTGACTTTTAAAATGTACTCTTATTTTGAAAATTAGACAACACTTACTATAACGCATTTGTGAGACATACACCTACATAATTTAAAGTTCTCAGTTTTGTTCTTTAATATAACGCGTACTTTGCTAGTGGGTCAGATTATAGCCTCATGCGTTTTATTTTGATACAAGACTTATATTTATTTTGATGTATATTATTGTAAATGATGATGATATGGTTACAAAATACTTGTTAAAAAATCTAAATTCACGCCCATAGTGCACGAAGAGGTAGGCACAGAAGTGCAACACACTGTCGCCTTTCACCAGTTACGTTTACGTCACATTTTGGAATAGGCGGTGAGCGTGTTTACATTCACCGGGCACATATCCAGACTCCGAGCCATTACTAGAAATTGTAACCAGAAAGTTGGAAACCAGTATTACTCTAGCCGGGATTTAAACTCAACACCTGTCGATCATCAGTCGCGGTTGCAACCACATCACCGAGGACGCAGTCAGTTACCTAATAGTAAATATTTAATTTTGCATTTCAAACCGGGCACTTTAGCTGATAGATATACTTTACAATTGCGTCGGACATCGTAATAAAATATTTCCGCTTCACAGAAGTAATGTATTGTATACATTGTATTACATACATTGTACGAGTCGCATACAAGCCTTCATCTCACTGGATAACAATACATACTGTATGTCATTGTGATTCATACACATCTATGTCTATTTGAATTCAGTGACTAAGAAGTAATGTAACAGTGCTTACATAAAATATGATATTTAAGTTTTGACGCCTATATCTTAATATATCTATCTACTATATATTTCCAACCGCCATTATCTTTTAGTCCCATTAGTGTGAGAGCACCCGGTATCAAAACCTCTATCCTTGTATACCTGATGTATTTCTATTGCAAAGTAGAACATAAGAACACATACTTCTTTTATTTCTGGAAATTTCGATCTTTATCTAGAACACTTGTTTTTAACTTGAAGCAATTAGTTTTCGCTTTAAGGGGCATGGTTGCCGATCCGCGTACATACAAAAAAAGGCCTTTTCAACCCTGAGAAGTAGCAATGTGTCTGTTTAACCCCCAATAATACAGACACTAATACTAATATCGACTGCCTCGTTGGTCGTGTTGGATCGGGAGGTCCCGGGTTCGATTCCCGGGTCGAACACTACAAAAATTTTCTAATTTAGATTTTCTAGTAGTGGTTC
>DWDW01001508.1:0-11480 GCA_018245635.1 Mimoniades versicolor eupheme | reverse complement strand
ACCAAGTGTTCACAGGTAGAGCATGCCACTTGGCATTATATTTATGTATTATAAATAAGCAATAAGGGGTTAATATATTATTAAATATTGCCACAAATATAGCACTTAGTATTTTAGATATTTTTTTATTAAGGCTAGGGCGTTTTTTTAAGTTTCCCTTGCGTATATGATAGGTTCTCCTTAAAAAACCTTTACGGGTTAAGCAAAGAGCACCGAGTGTTAAATATCAAGTACAAATCTGGCATGTTTTTTTCTTAGACTGAAGACTTTTAATAAGTATATAAGAAAAACTCAGGTCTTTGGCTTGGTTAAGTTGTCGTGAGCCTGTGAGAGCAACTGATGACACCTTTACGAAAATACTTAAGATTAACGCTGGTTTTCAAAAAAAAAAAAATTCCAAAGAGTGGCTTTTTATTTTGAATATAATGGAGCAATTCACGCGGAGCACGTCATTATTCGGAATGTGCTGGAAATGAATTGGTTTTGATGAACGCAATTTAACATCTGAACTTGTCCCTAGTGACGGCTTCCATTTCCGACCGACTGCAAAGAGCGAAGAGGTCAATTTGAGGGTGATGAGGGAATAAGCCGACCGCTGAGAAACATTTTTAGGACAAAGGTACGGGTTATTTTATGGGGATGCAGACTCTTTATAAAAATGTGAAAAATATCTAGGCATCGAGGAATTATATTGTTAAGAAATTATACTAAAATTATATTATCATAATTCCATGACATGGTTAGCTCGTTAATGTATCCTTCTACTATGTATTGTTCTACTAAACCTATTGACTACGTGTTACATCCTTTGTCATTCAAATGCGGAAACATTGCCAGTGCTGATTACACTGATACAAACGTCCATTGAGGACGGCGGCCACATGGCCAACCCACAGAGTGCGTGAAATGTATCTGAATAGAATAGACGTGTGGTACCTGCAAGCTGTAGACCCTGTTGGTGTGTCCGGCCAACGTGTGCAGGCACTCGCCCGTGTCGGGGTTCCACACCTTCACGAAGAAGTCGTACGCGCCGGACACCACCACCTTGCCGTCGTACTGGACGCAGCGCACCGCGGCCAGGTGGCCCACCAGCACGCGCATGCAGCGCCCGTCCGGGATCGACCACACGCGGAGAGTCGCATCGCGCGATCCAGAGACCACCCTGTACAGACGGCAACCAATTAGCCTTTCGTCATTCATTGGTAATATATAAGTATGTATTTACTTAAATAGTGTTATAAAATGTTTTGAAACGTTTTAGAGTACCGTTTTGTCGCAAATTTTCGAGACAAATCACGTGTGCTTAGTAAATACTCGTATGTTAGTTATACGTTTTAGCCAATGTTCATTAACGTTTTAAACCATTTTATAGGGTCAGTGTGAGAGATAGCACCATTTCATATAAAACGACTCAAGTTTATTATCCAGAGGGAGGAAGGGGAGCGGGGTGGGAAAAGGAGAGAGAGAAGGGGGAATGGGAGGGGAAAGAAAAGAGGAAGACAGAGAGGAAGGACAGTCCAACAGCCATGTTCTCATGTTCGCTAGTCAGAACTGCTTAAAAATTTGAAAAAATGTCATTATGATACAACCATGTCAGGCCCCTTACGAGGTAGACAAAGTGCTCAGAATGCTTCTTCTACACTCATCACTCTCTTTGAGAACGCGCCGGTTTCCAGGACTTCCAATATTGTTGGTAAATTTATAAAAATTATGAACACCAGCGCACACAGCAAGTAAATATATTGACACGTATGATTTTGTAAAATAAAATAGAGTTATCCATACAATCGCATTGTGCGATAAAACAATATAATAAAGAAATAAACACTTCGCTACATAGAAATAAATATAATAATACATTTCGATCGTATATGCGCAAGCAAATAAAATATAAAACATTAATTAAAGTAATTTAATTTTCAACAGAGAGTAATAAGTAAAAGTGATGAAGAAAAATGTGAACTAAACCATTAAGGTTCATTTTATACGAACACATTCAAAAGTAGTTATATACAAATTGTAAACAAATGTGTATAAAATGTAAGAAGAGTTCCAGCTCAGCCGTTTACACAGTACAGCCTGCAGTCAAAACTGTTCCAGGCGATCATCAACATTTTAGCAGCGGAGCACAATGAAACAACAAGAAATCATCATAATACAAACTCCCCATCCATTTCAAACCGTTAAAATTTTCATATAGGTATCGCCTCTTTTCGTCGACAACGTAATATTGTCTTAATACTTTATTAAGACAATATTACGTTGTTGAAGCAGAGGCGATATGTACAATTAGTATCGATAAAATTGGTACAAAATAGGCGCATATACCGATAAACTGGCGACTTCTGACTTCACTATGGTCACGGAATTGATAAAAAAATACTCTTATCACGGGGCTGTAGGTGCATGCGCGGTCGTCGGGGCGATAAAAAAAATAAAAAACAAAAAACAACAGATAAAATAGCAACAATGTTTTGCAACTACAGGAAAGTTTCGCGATTTCATAGCCGTTCGTTGCATTCGTACAAATCGCGTGAGGTGGAAGGTGGAATGTGTGCTCACATAGAAACATTTGAATTTTATTTATATAGTGGCAACACGTTAGTGACTCTGCACATTGGCTGAGTTATTTGTAATTTCCGATTAGATTCGACACTGTCTATAATAAAAACATTTTAATAATTACTTACAAAAAAAACCAATAATAGTGTATTAATAAATAATATCCCAAGTAGTGGAGGATGTAAAATTGATATCTTTGTGTTATACTCAAATGAATAAGGTCCTTGACAGAAACGGATAAATATCTAACACACCTAGTTATATTGCTTCGTGTAAAAAAAACGGAAATTTTTGGCAATGTTATTCCGGGCGTAGAGAAAAAAACAAAAAAAAAATCCCCTGGAAATGGATCGGGCAGCGTAGACTAGTTGACAGTCGAAGGACTACTGGAAGATGTGAGAAAACATTCGGAATAAATGCATTATATTACGATATAAAAATGGCAAAATATGGAAAAAACCAATGCAGGCTTTTTTTCGAAGTTATTGGATGTTATGAATCGACTTGGATGCCACCTGGTATCGTATTGTTACTACAACACATATTGATGTAATGGCGTATCACTGCGGGTCTGTGTGTACTCGTTGCTGTATTATAAAAAGAAAATATATTAAACACTGTCATTAATGGAAGACAGACTACAGTTAGTTATTAAATTCATTTGCCAATAAATTCAGCTTTGCTATTGGAGCAGTACCGCTGTACTTGGGACATGGAACCACATTGAGAATTCCTCTGTCGTTCCAAAATGCAAATAAGTACCTGTTCTGGTGCAGATGCATGCAGCGCACTGTGGAAGTGTGACCGGCCAGCACCTTCAGGCACTGGCCGGTCTTCGCATTCCATACGCGCAGCGTGCGGTCCGTCGAGCCACTGATCACCAAATCGCCCACCATCTGCGACGACCACACTCCGCCAGAGTGGCCCACCAGCGTGCGGAGACACTGCAAAGGTTTACCGTTTTGTATCAGATAACAGAAGATGCACAAGCTGCGCGGCAGTTTCTCCGCAGTGTTTCTCAGGTGTCGTGGATGATGCGAGAGGAATGTTTCCAAATTCTCAAGCTGAAGTAACTCAATATACTATGACGATGGTTCCAAGCCTCTTGCTCATTGTAACCTCCATTAGTCAGGAGTCTTACATGGCCATATACACGGAACTAGCAACAAAACATTGTATGACGATAGGTCTAAGAGTTAATTATGTTATATGCTCTTTACAATAACACCGGCTTTAACTTGTATGCCGCAAGTAATAATTAAATAAAACAATTTTAGGTAATATTATGTAAAATCGAAATCATAATATATGTCAATAGATACGGGCAATAACATCACCGCCCAAAAAAATATGACGAAACAACGTTATGCGAATGAAATGTATCGGTGAGATATATTGGCCATGCGGAATTGACGATGGGGCCACATGTTTCTCAATCGGATGAAATATCATCACGTGAAAAATGCCCATCTGAATTGTGATTTTAACATACCTCTGCTGTATTGAAGCATTGGAATTGAAAAGTAAAAGGTGCAACGCATCGGTGTTAATGTTAATGGACTACATCATTAACACGTCCTCACGTTCTGTAATCATTCTTTATAATTACTATATCGCATTATTAATATGGATACAATATTTCGTCCAAAAAATATCTGGCTTACCTTTGACACTTTGTGTAGGCACATTTTGAAATGGATACCAATATAAAGTTGGCATTTGACAGAGGCCGAGCGATTTTTCCGCCGCACTGCTACAGAGCAGATGTTAGGAACAGTTAGCAGTAGGAATTTAACGATATACCCGTATTATAAAGACATTCAACCAAGTCATAGATAGATCTGACGAAAACATAGCATTTTTAAGCTCACCTTGCCGGTGATAGCGGACCACACTTTGAGGGTGGTGTCATCGCTGCCGCTCAGGATGCGGTTGCCGTAAAATTGTAGACAGGTGATGACGTGGTCGTCGTGGCCGCGCATCACGATCGGGCTGTGCACCGGCTTGTGGAGCCAGTTCTCCTGGATGAGCGACTGGCGCATGTAGGCCGCCTTCCATGGGCTGGCGCACCGCGGCAGCGAGCGCGGCATCTTCTTCAGGGTGGTCAGCCCGATGCGCCGGCACTGCTCCTTCCATAATAGGTTGTCGTCGGCGAGGAACCTGAGAACATTACGGGATCGCTTTTATAGTGCTGAAAGTAAATCAGTCAATATTTAATAATATATATTCACTTGTATATTCGATTGCTGTATAATAATGTAAGTACTATATCAAAAATATTAGTACAAAATTATAATATAACAAATAGTAATAATACAGAAACATTTTAAACAGATTACGCTCGTTTCCACTTGGTAGGTAGATAGATAAAAACTTCATATATATTCCATCACAGAAACTTGAAAACCTGAATAATTTCAATCTGTTACATGTATAATGTATAGGGGCCGTTTGAAAAAAAACTATAGGTACGATGATTGATATGTTTTCGAAACAGAGCTCTAGCCGGGAGCAGAATATTTTTCTGTATGGACATTTATGTGCATTTTTATAGAATCACATTATGCTTTAAAACTCACCCGTTTAGTGAAGAATCAAAACAACAAGATTCTGATCGTTCGAACGAAATACAGTTGAATTTTAACTTGAACATTATTTAGTGGTGGATTGTGAAAATATAATCATAAAAAACTCTTACTATCATAAAATATATAATATATAAGCTATATCACGTTCCTATTATTCCTATATATTATATTAATACGATAATTATTATTTTAATTTCTCTTCATTATTATCTTAAAGATAGGTTACAAACGACGGACATAATACTCATTTGTATCCTATAACAGTCAAACCAGGATGATTGTAAAATTTGTCGTAGGTTCAATAAAACATTACGTTACTTGTTATACGTAAGGGCGTGTTTATAAATGTGTCATACGTGAAACAGGTATTTAAAAAAAGTACCTTGCCTGGACACATTTAATATACCTAGCTTGTCAACTGTCTGGACCCTGTATGTTAGGTGTACCTACTAAGCGTTTAACGCTAAAGCGTCCTTTAAATTGTCGCTCAAATTTTTCAGATACGTCCGTCTTATTCGAGGCCGATGTTTCTCTGCAGACAGTGCAGTGGATTGCAGTTACCGCAACAAATCAAGTGAGATAGCAGTTCGCACAAAAGAAATGCTACATATTTCAATCAAGGTAGAAAACGCTTGTAAAGAAAAACACGCGTCACGCCCGTTTCTGCCTCGGTGAAGCGTGATCGGTCAAATTGGTGGGTTCAAGGAGTCCGGTGTCCACGGGCACCAGATGTCATACGGAGTGACATGGTTGGTCGCGTGGAAAATATGGCGTGGCACTCGTTTCACCTACGCATAGACCGACACGCGATCCGGCCTGTTCATCCCAACCGAACGTATAACTCTTGCGCTACGGTGTATATCGTGTTGCACGAGTTCGATATTAAACAGTTTGCGAGGATTCCACACCAAACAGAGCCATCACCGCCATAAATACATACACATTGAACAACAAAGAAATCACGCATTATTCGAGCTAACGTATGTTTGGTCCAGTGCCGCCTTAAAGCGTCCGAAATGTGACATAAAAACACCAAGTTCGACGTCCGTGTAACATACAGTCTTACTTAAATACCCATTGTAGTCTGCCGTTGGTGATACGGCAACGAATTGTAAGAGTAGACCAGCGTCAGATTGCATAACAGGATATGATCGTAACTATACATGGTCCCATTCGCGAAGTCACCTTCGGGATATTATTCTCTAAAGAATAAATAGATTTTCTTTAACATCGCATGATAGTTTTTTTTATCAGAAACCTACACACTTTAAGAGTTATGTGGTATGGACTTCGGTATAGGAGACGTACCAATACACACCTGGCCAGTGTGGTAGACGCTGCTCTGTAACACTTCCTACTCTGATTGAAGACCGGTGTCCGGCACCACAGAATTTCAAAATGATTTATAATAACGATTGTAAGGCCATCGATAAACACTATCTTTGAAGAGTCACCAATCCCATGTGCATGCTCAAAACTCGTCATGTACTCGGAGATTTTCAAAACAGACACCCGAGATACATAACAACATAATATCACCCACTAATTAATGATGATTGATACGGTTGTTTCGAAATGTATCACTTTTGACATTAGAAATAATGTTATACTGTACTTGTAATAGAAAATATAAAAGTGCAATCACATACTCGGCGTCAGGGCGGGATTAGGGAAAAAATATCATTGACATCGACCTACCTCCAATAACGGCATGTTTGTGCGGCGCGCAGCAGGTCCTTCGGCTGCAGGTACCCGAGGACGGTGAGCGCCAGCTCCTTGGGCAAGAGTGAGATGAAGTCGCGCTGGAACAGCGGCTCGATCGACTTCATCATATGCCGAACGTGGCTCGCGGCGCAGCGGTTGATCAGTGCGTCTATCGCCTGAATCTTCTCCCCGTTCGACCACGATTGGAATCTGCAACAACATACATCCCCGGCCGTTGCGTGACACAAATTGACTTTGATTACACATTGACGTCTCAAATTGGTTTAAGTGGTCCTCGAGCCGGGAAATAAGCTTACGGCTATGTATATGCAAGTTGGTGGTCGCAGCGACCGGATGTACTTTGCGCTTCATAAGAAGCGGTTTTCAATAGGAACCCGTCTACGGTGACCGCCTAACGTACCCTGAATTCGAACTCCAATGGGCAGTATTCAAATCAAGTGAACAGCAAGGCTCCCACTCGGAATCTGATAAATTTATCTGAGCCGCTGGTTATATCTAGCCGTACGCTGACATACCTACTTTGCACCTATACGGATTGCCTCCATGAATCAATAAGCTGTTGGTGCGGCGAGTGAGTATGTCATTGTCAAGATTATTTACAATTTCAAATTGAATCACAAGTATAGGGGATAAAAAAATGGAGCGGTTTATTTTCTTGTGATTTGTTGAATGTCTCAAAATAGGCACGCAAAATAGGCAAACTACTTTGCATCCGAAGCCTGTTCATGTTTGCAATCAAGTTGCATAAATTGTGATTAAACACTTAGAACATGTGGCTCATTCCATAAAAAAAACTGTGAACTAGTTTCGTGTGCTTCGTTTCATTATATATCTATTTCTTAATTGTAATTAGCCAAATAATTCTAACATGATCTCGAAAGAGTTCAGAGTTACGAAAAAAAATTCGTCAACTTTTATCAAAAACAATTCTTGAGTGCTTACAACTTTTCAAACAGATAGGGGAACGTACCAACGTACTAATCCATATAAAAACGCCGCAGCCGCTCGGCCACCGCAGTTTTTAATGGAGACTTCATAAATCTTGCCTTTCAAAAGTGGGGTGTGTGGAATGAAAAGAGATAATGGATACCTCACATGAAAGAGAGCAACATTCTTAGCGAGGGTACCTATTGTCGCCGCGGCACGAACGCTTTTTTACAAAACGTACGGTCACGCTCACAACTGTCCCATTTCGCGCGACTTATTGTTGTTTTATAGGGAATGACGAAACTAGTTTTCCTTCCCTCTACAATTATATTGTTAATGTTCACTTCGCCTCTATGATACTGTACAACGGGTGGCGCGACTGTGCCGCACTGCATTTCTCTATATTGTGTCTGCCAAGCACTACAGACTTCCATTGAACTGAGCGCCAGCCACTGTCGCTTCCGTATCCTAAGCAATATTTCAGTCAATTAACACGTCGTGACCGCGCTGCGGCCGATCGACAGACGGATGCACCGTAGCTAGATAATGGACGATGATATCAGTAATTCTGCAATTATCGTCACATGTAAGTGGCCACATTCGGCATCGGCGTTGGCGCGTGCGACGCCGCCACGGACGACGTACACCACTATTGTCTTACACATATGTAGGTGCGATGCTGTTCAAGTGATATACAAGTTTGTGTTAAATCAACTTTATTAATCAGACTACTACTATTACTAGATACTACTAATCGGTACTAATACTACACAAACATTAATTTCCACGTTAAATCGTATAGCGTGTCACCCGGCTAGACCGGCGTGTGTTAACCGGGTCTGCGCGGACCCCTGGTGGTCCATGGGACTACGTTAAGGGGTCCGTAACTATACCTAGAAAAACGAAAAATTATTTTCACCACTTATACATAGGCACATAGGTAACATAAATCAATAAACATACAATACAATATGTTCGTGTTCATTCCATTCACATTATAAATGTACAGACCGATTCATTTCAATTACAAGAAATTCGGTATATGTATGTATGTATATGAGAGTGTGTGTGAGTGTGCGCGCGCGTGTGTGTATGGCCAAGAAACGTATTCTGATGGCGAGTTTTATTGATTCGTCCTTACATAAAGATGGACGGTTAGATTGATATGAACGTTACATAACTCCATTAAAACAACAATTTAAAACGAAAAAACTCAACGACCTAGACAAACCTCTCCCGCACCGTAATTGACAGGCAATATGTGACCACAAACTTTCGGCCAGCAACTCGTGCCGGAGGAACGTGGTCGCTAGCAGGGATCAATGTTCGATCGCTTAATGGAAATGAAACAATACCCAATTGCTGTTCGACGTACCTATTCAGCCACTGGCGCAGCTCGGGCGAGCCGGGCATGTTGCTGGGCGGCCCCGCGGGCGGGCTGCTCCACAGGTCGTTGATGATCATCGAGCCGTCCGTCCGGAACTTCTTGGCGCACTGTGGCGGAGGCGGCTCGTAACGCCTCTTCCTCTGTAAAGGTTGGCAGGGTAAGGAACAGGGAACACTAAAAAATATATATAAACCTACTAAACCTCCTTACTGGAACTAAAAAAATTGAGGCAAAAGGAACTATCGATTAAGGTTTCAAGTCAAATCCGCTGAGTGATTGTGTTTTGTTTTATCATGAAAGAATCTCTAACCGTGGAAGAATACATGCAACTGTACTTTCATGTGAGTCTTAGGGATGAAAGATTGCATGACAAAAAGTAGAGTCTCTCCTAGAGTATGAACCACTCAATAGTAACTCGGAAGAGAAAAGAGAATATTTCATAAAGAGCCATGAGCCATGGTATACCTACAAGATATTATACACTTACGTGTATCAAATGTCGCGCGATATTGTAATATTAATAAGTATACCACTCGCAAGTGAAAAATGCACTGGGTGAACATTATAAAAAGATATACATACACTGAGTAACTACAAAGAAAAATTCCAAGAATTTATAGACAGCATTCCTTATTAAATATGTAAGGTAATAAAACAGCTTGAGGTTTGCGACGGTTCGTGCTAAAATAAGTTAATACAAAAAAAAATATTATCAAACAGTGTTACTGTATACGTCTTGCTGGTGCAATAAAAAAGAATTGTCAAACAGATCCATAGGATTAGGTACTTCGTTTGCGAGACCACGCTCAAATTGTGAGTCGCGTATCTTCCCGAGTTACATTTCAATCCAAGTGGATTACTTTGTATTCTATCACATCGAAATTATTATTCTATTAAAAGAATACTACATAATGCAACTGCGAAGTCGTTAGACATTTATTTTTCAGAGCATTATCATTAAAATCATTAGCAAAATTATAATACGAATCAAGTTCTATACTAATCAATATTCTAAAATCTGGTTCATATTTCGATGGACAAAATATTAACCGGTTGTTTCGGTGTTTTTATTATAGCGGAATATGTTTTGAATGTTAAATAAAATATATTTCACTTCGTAATAAATATCAACGAGAAACATACAATATTGTTGTAACAGCTGTTAACGAGGTTGCTGTAATTAAAGTGGATATAATCAATTCGGTCGAGCTCTCTTACAAATTCAGACTTGTCGCCGAAGAGATAAGGTACAAAATGTGGTAATAATATAAGCAGGGAAGTTGAAGTGAGTCGTAGATATTCATATCATCACAATAGGAACTATTGTTCACCGACGATAAAAACAACAAAATTAAAAAAAAACTAGTATCGTTTAAAAGGAGATGTAACAACACGCCTGTAATCCCCGAACAGGTAGGCAGAGGAGTCTAGTACACTCCCGTGTTTCACCAGTTACGCTTAACGTCTCATCGTGGAATAAGTGGCAATTGCTATACACTGGGCACATCTCCACACTCGGAGCCACTACTACAAAATAATAGTTAGAAAAATGTAACAGTGCCCGATTCGGGATTGAAACCAGGACCTCGTGATCCGCAGTCACGCTTGCCACTAACGCGACCAACGAGCCAGTAAATAAAAAAAAAACTCTCAAATGAACACGTCCACTTACCCATAACCTTTCATCCGGTTCCGGCTCGTCGTCGTCATCGTCGTCCTGCAACGAAAATTTAATTGTCAACGTCCTCTTATAATAGTTATGATCCTCCATGATGCAGTAGGCACATATATTTATGTTCATTGGGCCGAAATTTATCTATACAGCTATTTTTTTTTTAAATCTTCCAGTCCGTGTCTGCGTGTTCCCGGTGATCACGACGCCAGCGGCAAACGAGCACCTATTGAGGTTGCATTGCGGAGGCAACTGTTAATATAATGACGATCCAGCCCGAATCGGTACTTTGCACACGCAACACGATATTAATATAAACTGGCCATCACCAATATCGCCACTTTATATACTACACGATTTTTTCCACGCGACTCTAAAATGATACGTCACAGTACACTTAACTATACACACAAAATACCGCCGACCACTTCGTATAATATTACTATTCATCCTATATTATTTGATAATTATGTAATGTTCGCCTATAATTATTTGAAGTAATTAATATTTTTCTATGTATAATCTAATATATAAAATTCTCGTGTCACAGTTTTCGTTGCCATACTCCTCCGAAACGGCTTGACCGATTTTGATGAAATTTTTTGTGCTTATCCGGTAT
>DWDW01001507.1:0-11489 GCA_018245635.1 Mimoniades versicolor eupheme | reverse complement strand
CCAGGACCTCCCGTTCGGCAGTCGCACTTGCAACCAACACGACCAACGAGGCAGTCCCTTTTTTATATGCATTGTTTAAAGACATTCACCAAGTAGATGCATATAAATACATATGTATATGCATATATATGCATAATTGAGTCAACAGTTGGTTTTTCTACTACATATATTGAGGACTGGATTGTATGTGTAATATAATTTCTTTATGCTATATCGGTCAAAAGCGGTTCCTGAGTCAAAATACATTAAACGCGGCATTATTAAAGCTACCCCACTAGGGAAGATTAGCTTCAGTTCTGTTTATTGGGATTTAATCTTGGCAAGGCAAAAAAAAATTAGCGGTACGTTTAATACCCGTCCATTTCCGGACATACCGCAGTTACTATTTGAATTATTTTCAATTTTCGTTTTTCACTCATCATGTTGCTATTACAATTACTTTTATTATACCGTCAGGCCAGCACCATTTTCGTGTAGTTAGTTCTCCATATATTCCTCGTCAATCCTGTAAATGATTGTATTATTTATGGTATTGCTACAGTCCGAGCTGTCCGAAACTGGACATTCCGCGCCGACAGTATGAAATATGTGTCGATTATTGAATTCCAACCGCGCATCACTTTGCCGTTAGCGCTGCTCTCGTGCCGGGTAAATACATTGCGAATATAACTGATGGTTTGATTTACAGAGGCATCATCATTTCTCCTCGTCTACTTCCAGCTGAATTAGGATTGACGTTAAATATATTTCTTTTTCATTTCTTTCTATTAATCATCGTTAATACATGCAAGCGGTTTTTATTAATATCATCAATTACCTCTCTTACTTTATTTCACTGGTGTCTGATACTACACACATTTACGAAAATGTTTAATCTTACAATTGTAATTGATTTGCATAAAATTAAACCACATTTCATAAATAGATGTATCTATTCAGATAATTCGATTCTATTGAACTTATAGTAATTATTAATTTGGTGTCCATGAATTACTATGGACTACGTTTTTTAAATATGATCTTCCAGACATCAGTGACGATTACGTAGTCTTTGAGTACTTAGATGAGACTTGGCGTAAGAAGTATATAATTAAATGTACTTATGTATATGTGTGCGCGCCATTCAGGACAGTAAACAAATAAAAGTACACTTGATATGTAAGTAGTAAATACATAAAATTTTAATTCCAATATTGCTTTAATCATATATTGCTATTACTGATTGTACATTGTTACTTTTACAATAGTTATAGATGTTTCATAGCAATCCTATCTATCCTATATATACACAGTATTTTTGATGGAAGTAGTTGGGTGTTGCAGCGGTGGCGTAATAATAGGAGGGCAGGACGGGTAAGTCGCCACGGGTCCCTGGCTGAGCAATCCCCATGTTGAGGGATCCTAAGGTTAAGGGGGTCCGTAAACTTGTGAGTTCAGCAGGATCCTTAGTTAGAAAAACGAGAATTGTGATTTCAGTCGGACATCGACTAATTACAATATCATTTGTTAAACTTCTTTACATTAATCGTGGATCGTATTCGATTAATTAGCAACTGGCTAAAACGGTTTACTTACGTCGCTGTATGACAACTACCATTTTTAAGATGCGCTCGATTGTATTATTCCTGCGTTGTAGCAAAGAAACCGCTTCCTTACATACAACGGCATTAAACCTGTAACAGAGTCTTCAAACGGTTAACACATCGATATGGTTACCAATTAAATTGAATACCAGGGCTGATTAATACGTAGTAACGTGCTGAAAACTCGACGCATCGCTAATAAAACGTACAAGTAACACGTCACAAACGAGACGCGAGTGATATTAATTAAATACGTCATCGTAACGCAATCAGACATAGCGCAATTACAATCAGGAATTATCATTATCGCTACGTGCCCAGTTTATCAGATACAGTGTGATAACACCAAACAATACCAGATAGGCGCAGCCGGTGGCGAATTTCGGCGGTGGGTTATCATCAGCGGTGGTCTGGGGTACCTGATGACAGCCTCCCCAACCTTTGCCGGGCTGAGTGGTATTCGAGACCTCTGCTGATCCTGGACGGTGATGTTTTTTATCTTTTTTTTTTCGCTCTATCTTGATTGATCCGCCGAATTAATCGATTGCTCGCCGATTAGCGATCGCGCTGTGGAAATTTCGTCCTGATTTTATTTTGTGATTTATTTTTCATTTGCTCGTTTTGTATTTGTACGCTTGAATAGAACGATGATTGTCTGCATTAAATATTTTTTAAATTAATTATTATTTTATGAAGTGTTTATTTAATAAAATATTGGTATATGATTTTGTGTGTCACGCGTCTTGTTATTATTATAAGTGGAATAAGGTCGTTGATTATTGCTATTTTTCGTAAAGATAATGTAACTTAAGTAAAGATGCGTGTAAATTTTTCAAACATAAGTGTAACTTTTACAAAACATTAAGGTTTTATGTGAATTGAATAGCAATGCATTTTGATAAAAAATGATTTATTAAATTAATTTGCAATAAAAGACAAGAAAGACAGTTAACCTACGTTTACTTCTCACAACGGAATAGGTGGTGAGCCTATTGCCATACATCGGGCACATATCAGGCCTCCGAGCCACTACTAGAAAATCTAAATTAGAAAAATTTAGTAGTGCTGGACCCGGGAATTGAACGCATGACCTTCCCATCGGCAGTCGCACTTGCGACCAACACGACCGTTGCAGTTGGAATAGATGCAAAATACTCGTAAATGACATCTTAATAAATTACACACACGTTAATTACAGACAGCGATGTCATGAAGAATATCTTGATAAGATTTCTAAAACTATCAAAAAAGTATGTAATAAAATGTATGGATTATGAAATATGCATAATATTCGGAGAATGGATTAAGTTTAATATATGTAACATTATGTACGTATTTTTAAGTCTAATTAAAAAACCGTACAAAATAAAGCCAACTTGAATTACGTTGAGACATATAAGTCATGTATTGTGATGAAAGATTTAATACTGAGACATTTTTCAGTGGCTGGACCTGGCGATTGTCCTGCAACAATATGGACGTTTGAACTAATCTTGTCTACGTATAGAGTGTCACCTGTCAAAAAGATACCTTTATGTGTGAAGGGTACTTGTATCGTGGAGTGGCACTCCGGGTGAAGAGTTGGTTTAAGTGTTGCGGGCGCGCGGGGGTGTGGAGGCGCACTTACACTCCGCAAGGGAAGACTTTATCCGTCAACTTGAGAAGTCGGTGTTGGTTGTGGGCCCAGACCTAGTGGTTCGAGACTAATACCGTCTTTAGGGGAAGGAGGGCGTCTTATCTACGACTCACCTTTTCTGATTTTTTTAATTATTTTTTTAACTATGTTATTATAGTTCAGCTACGTAATGCATTGCGTTATCCGTAAACTAGATATGATAGAGTCGAATAGAAAATTTATTTCTGTCGTATTTGTACATTTTACGTTTCTGTTGTTCATATAGATTTCAGTAGTTTTTTCTACTATTCTTGTTGTCAGTATAAAAAATACTAACAATTGAAATATTTTTTTGCCGTTTTTTTGACATTGTTTTTTCAGAGCGATTTTTATCAATACATTCTGGCATAAGGCTATTCACAACAGCCATAGAGGCCAGTAAAACCTGCAGAATATTTTTTCGTTTCCAAAAATACTACGCATACTAGGATTTATTTCATTTTGCATATTACAGTAATGAGTGTGTAAGTGCGTATGATTCAAACACAATTTACATTTATTCAAAATTGGTTAATTACAACACTTTTTAATCCGTAATTCATGGTCATTATGTGCGTATGTGTAAAGGTCTTTGAGTTATGATATTGTATTTTTGATATGTAGCAATAAGACACAAAGAAATGTATACAATAGTTTCCGTAGGAGTTCCGATTTTAAAAATATTTCATTAATTTATTTATAAATACGACTGTCTGTGTCGCTGGTTGAGTGGTTCCAAGCGCGACTGTTGGTATTTTTAGTAGCAGCTCAACTTTCGATTTGTGCTTGTTATGTCGCAATCGGTGAGACGTAGGACATAATTGAATTTTCATTTAAAACTGAGTTTAAACTGGAGTTAAAAAAACTTCTGACAAAAGCTTCTGAATAGTACATTAAATTAACTTACCCACAGTGGCGCATCCGGTCACTGTAGATCCGAATATTGTTTACCGGAATAGCATCTTATTATAATATAGTCTCGCTCGACCCATTTTTTTATTTATACTAAAAGTGGTATCATTTAATTTGATTTAATTCACTCCGCCAAGCTATAATCGTATATATGGACGCTAATCACTTATTCACTAAATATAACTACAAAGAAACTTTGTTAAAATAAGTTATACGTGAAACCCTCATGTAAGTGTTTTCTTTATAATCCTTAATGGCAATTAAGTTTCTTAAACCTCACAGCGATTGTGTTCAAGTGATACGCGAATATCTGTTCAGTTTGATGTCAAGTGATGTAAGTGTAAGTTTGATGTAAGTGTATTCTTTATAATCCTTAATGGGAATAAAGTTTCTTAAACCTCACAGCGATTGTGTTCAAGTGGTACGCGAATATCTGTTCAGTTTGATGTCAAGTGAAAGGAATCCGGAATGTTTGATACTAATGCCGCCCCGTTAGGTCCAGTGGAGCTTGTTAAGATTTTCTACCATGTAATAAATTACATAGATCGTTTCTTCATGAATGGTTGGGAATTGCGATATAATGTATACAGCTGATGCTATATTACTGATACCTGTATAAATCCACTGCTAGACTTAGGCCTGTGGGATTTCTGCCTATAATACCCACGTCTGGCATGGAAGTTGGGGAGCGCAAGGCACGGCTTCTCGCGCCGCCTATGCTGTTACTCATAGGCAGGCAGGGAAATTAGCCGCACCTGATGACGCTACGCCATATCGCAAATTGCCAGTGCCGTATTTGCGGCCTCTTACGACACATATGAGTATATTTTTATTAAATAGATGTGCAGGCATTATGAACTATTTTTCACTAACACAATTTATCTTATATTACATAGGAAAAGTGCTGTTCTCAGACTTTATGTAAGACTTGGTATTGAGTTTAGGACAGTGGTAGTCTGGTATTTCCGATTTCAACCATCCACTTCGGAGCTCTGAGAACAGAGTCCCGGCTTTTGACTACATTTTAGTCTGCCCAATTTAAGCGCGTTTGTTTTTAAATGTCATTTGCTGTAATGGTGAGAAAAAACAGTCAGGAACACATTAAAGATGACTGCCTCGTTGGTCGTATTGGTGGCAAGCGTGACTGCGGACCGGTAGGTCCAGGGTTCAAATGCCGGGCCGGGCAACGGCTTGGCTTCTTTCTAACATTGATTTTGTAGTAGTCGCTTGGAGTCTGGAAATGCGCCCGGTGTATGGCAATACACTCACTACCTATTCCATAGCGGCACGAAAACGTAACTGGTGAAACGTGGGAGCGTACTACACCCCACTGCTTACTGTTTTACCTGTCATCTATCATTTTGTCATGTTATGTTTTGTATAAAATGGTAGGAAAAGACACTCAAACGATCGAATTATTTCACTCGTTCTATTTTAATCGATCGACACTCGAAATACTGGACTCGATGTACGAGTTCGTATATGAAATGAACTGCTTTTATTTCCTTCCACGTGATAAGTTACAGGGTTGGTTGTTATGTGGCACGTGTTTGTACATACCTACAGGCTTCCATATTTAGTTAGCGTAATTCTTTCTTACTAACGTTTGGATTAACTTAATTAATTTTTATTTTTTTTGTGATGGTACATATTAGGGGCGGTCTATGTGCATACACTGATGCAGAGTGAAGATAACAAAAAAAAAAAGAACTATATGTAGATAAAAAGTATAGAACGTTATTATTATTTGTGTTTGTGAATTATCAATAAATCGATCAGGTTTAACCAGATTCGCGGGATGACTTGAAGTATTCACTCAGTCCCCAAGGACCGGAGCCCGCGGGACGCCGAACGCGCTCTCGGCGGTATTGCCAGCGTCCCGAGTTCCTGGCTTCTGAATTATTTATAAGTGAGTACTTTATGGTGTGTTGTTTTAGGGAAATTCGTATGGGTCTAATGAAGGTCCTCGGATAGATAGCTGCCAATGTGAATGTGTTCGCTGCGAAATTATTTTAATATTCCCGATTCTGTTTGAGGACTGTTTGTTCTGCCGGCGGGAGATCTCCTCAGGATGTTTTTTTTCATCTTCAAAGTTAAACATGAATGAAGTTTTTTTTTTGAGAATTTCTTATTCATTTCAACTTCAAATAGGTTCAGGTAGTCAGGTGTTACGTCAAAGTATATATATACTTTGTCGTTTACATAATGTAAACAGTTGTAATTCAAAATATATAATATGATGATTTAATAGTTTGTAGATTTTCGTTATATCGGCGAAGTATCATGTTTTTAATATAACAAATTAAATAATTCTTCGCAAGTTCGTTTCGAACATAGTACGTCAAAATAAACAGATAAAATTGAAAACATACATATATTTTTAGCATCAATTAATAATCTTCACACAACTGTCACCTCTTGACCGTTATTAAAAACACTGGACGTAAACAAAAAAATCGATATTGCGTTTTGCAACGCGAATATTTGCCATTCCGTTCCACCCTAGTTTGGTTAGAATTTTGTGGGCGAGCAACCCTTCGCACATGCGCGGCGCGGCGGCGGTCGATAGGCCGCGCTCCAGTAGTCCGCGCCGCGCCGGGCCCTCGCGTGCCCGTGCCGCGGCCATGTCGGCGCGGGAACTGTTCTACGCGCTGCTCGCTGTAATAGCGGTAGCAAACCTCGGCAATGCTGAGAAGAGCAAGTTCTGTAAGTACTTTTAACACAATTTTTAGCGTGGGAAGAGACTAGTGCGTCCGGCGTCTTGTTACGCCCTCTGGCGGATGGCGCGATCTTGATGGCGGGTTTTAAGAAATCACGGTTGCAATTCAATGACTCCATTTTGAAGCGTTTTTGCTTTCCGTATTTTCTTATTACGAAGATTTATCTTTTCATTGAATAGGACAAAATACTATAACTTCTACATTAATTTCTAAATTAGTCTAACAAGGCACATTGAAATCTTAAACAAGTTTTGTACTCGTAAGTAGGTACACTAGTCTATGTTTTCGTCTTTAAATTTAAATTTTATAATTTAATATGTATTAATAGAATTACAAAATTAATGAAAAGAGTCATTTATTTATTAAAATAATCCTATATCGAATGTTCTAGACCTATAATAAATTTGATATTGCATTGAAATCGTCTCTACATTCAGTCTTACTCTTGATATCCAACCTTTATTTTAGAGAGTTTTTAAGAGAATGGTTTTGTACTTTTGTGCTTTAGTCATAAATAAGGAGGGACTTTGTGAATTTATTTCATAGACACCGTAGCGGAAAGCCAGCAATCCGACGCGTGCGAGTGGAGCGTCTTAATCCAGCGTTATTCATTGCAGCCTTATTCTGTTACCTACTTTATTTTCTTACGTGTTATTTTTATAGGAGTATTCCTTCACAAAACTTATATTAAGTCTGTAGTTGCTTATGGCTTTATTTTATTAATATGTTACATGTATAAATAAAACAGACAAAAAAATAATAATGGGCTATAATAAATAGTATGAGTTTAAGTCAAGTTAGGGCAGAGGCGCTGTGTTCAATTTATTTTTAAAATTTACTATGAAAATGATAATGGGAAGAATTGTGTACATGTCTACATCTCTTAGTTACAAATAATGCCCTCTAAAGCGTAAAATCTCAGTTACAAAATTTTTCTGATTTTGATTTTTCTAGTAGTGGCTCGGAGTCTGGAAATGTGGCCGATATATGACAATAGATTCAACACATAGTCCCTAGTCGGACGTAAACATAACTGGTGAAACGTGGGAGTGTGCTACATTCCTTTGCCTACCTCTTCGGGGATTACAGGCGTGATGTTACGATGTACTTGCCTATCATGGTAGCGTTAAGCTTCATCTTTCTCTGGGAACATATGCGTCTTCGAGAGTCTAACTTTACAAAACCTGATGATGGCGTTACAAAAAATATATTTTGCTGCCTAATCCCAAGCTTTCATTTAAGTTACAAAACATCTACATTTGGCTGAAACATAAAAAGCACTTTATCGTAAAGTGAATAAATATTACGAGTTTATTTAACGTCAAGTATGTACATTGATTTAATGTCTTTGGTAAGAAGTGTATTTTATTGCAAAGAAGTATAAATATTAGGAGTTTTATTTACTTAACGTGTCCCAATAAATCGGTTTCGGTAAGCGTGCAGTTCGGTTACCCTAATCCAGCGGCCGTATTCGCGTATCTCTTGTTTGTATCTTATTTAAGCTCAGCCTTACTTGCTACCTTAACATCAAACGAGAAGTGACGGTTTGCAAGCTTAGGAAAGAATAGGTAGTTGCATTTCGCGTCAATAATTTCTTTATTCATACTTTTAATTTAACTCATACATTAAAATAAATGATTATTATTATTAAAATAAATTGCATGGGTATATATTTATATGTATGCAAGTCGTTAATCAGACGTCTGGTTACCATAGCACAATCTCTCTTGATGGAACTTCTTTTAGAATTACATTTAGACTTTATTTAAGATATTGTTGTTATTACATATTTCCAAGAAGTATATTGAATTAATTAGTGAATCGAAAATTAGCACTTGAGGTCTGGGTTGGTATCTGGATGAGGTATATTAGCCTCAAAAAACGTAATATCACGCCTTAAGCCCCGAAGTGGTAGGCAGAGAAGTGTAGCACATTACCAAGATTCACCAGTTACGTTTACGTCCCAATATGAAATAGGTGGTGAATCTATTGCCATTGCATATATCTGAGCTACTACTTGAAAATCCAATAGTGTTCGACCCGGGATTAGAATACAGGACCTCTCGTTCGGCAGTCGTGCTTCCAACCAACACGATCAACGATTTATTCAAGCAGCTGGGCAGGTATATGAGCCTATCACTCTAATTACCCTTTAACTATACTAAATCGTTACAATAATTCTTGATCATAAACTTGAGGTGACTATGTATTTTTTGGTGTTCAAATTACCGGTCTCGCGCCCAACTGCTATTAATGGCCAGCAAGGTTATCATATTAACAATGTGACAAGGAATAGGCCGTATTAGAATATGATATTTATGAAACGATTGTTACATACGAGTTGATAAAGGTTAAAATAAGGTTTTTACGAGTTGATTAAAAATCTGAAGCAGCTTTATTTATTAGATTGTTTTAGAGAAGGGATAACAAGAAGAGTTGTCATTATATTCATGATATCGTGACTGATTCCGGTAATCGTACATCATGAAGATACATTGATACATTTATAGTAAGCCATATACCGGCTGGCTAGCTAGATATGTTGTTTCCACATACTGCTCAATTCGCGCGTAATGCTAAATCCGCGGAAAAGCGGATAACGCAATACTATCATTAATAGGAATGTTTTCCTAAATACCTACTAAATGTTTTGTTGTTATACATAAATACATTTCATTGTAAAAGTTTTTCCACTCAATGTACACTATTTATAATGTGCATATATATTGCTTAGAGATACAGATATTATTTTTATGTGTATAAAAATTCAGCCAGGGCTCGATGTACCGAGCGCTTTTGGACAATACTTAGAACCAGAAGTGGTAGCAAAAAAAATTGTCTTTTTATTGTCGTCAGCGAGTAACTCAAACCACAAAAAACTCAATTTTTATTCGGTGTAGTGTCGATATGTCTCTACAACGATATCATATAATTTTTAGCCAGTGACATCCGGTGTAATCTTATACAGACTCAGTCATTTTTGCCACTGTGAGCGCTCAAAGATATGGGCACGGATAGCACAGAATAAGTAAATGAAACGGGCAATTCATACGTGGGCGGAGTATTTTGTTTTCTATTGTTTTTTCTGTACTGCAATATTACGAACGCACCCTTCGGCCCGGCGCGGCGTCACGTAGCTGCTATAAAGTAGAGTAGTCGTATTACGATCGTCTGATGTGCTCGTGATATTGTGCCCATTCGTCAGGAGCGGTCATACGTTCTTATACATTACTAGCTGATGCCTGATACCTCGTATGCGTTGTTCGTGATATTAACAATATCTTTTATGTACTGGGAAGGAAACATAAATATTTCAAGCAGAAATCTGTTTTGATAATCTTAAAATATTGCCACAAATTGCAGTCTCTTAAAACATTTTATAAAAAAAAAACGTATAAATATATGTATTTCTAAGATAAGAACCCAATTTTCCTTGGATGTATATACTCGTATATGTTCCTGTATGTATGTTTCCTGATGTATGTTTGGTTCATTTTAAATCTTAATATAAGAAACGTCTATTTTAGACATGTCCTTGGTCAAATTAAGTAATTTTCCTTGTATTATATGAATTACTATTATATTATGAGAAATTCTCCATTTAACGTAAAGTATAATTCATAGTTCTTTCCCATTCCTCATTGATATACCTACTCGTATTATATTCAGTTCTAAATGAATACCTATGCTCGACATACATGTGAAATAAATCTTTAAAAAAACGTTTGTTGCTGCTAGTGATCATTATTTAATCATTATCATACATAGATCATTTTTTTATATTACTTTATGCTGCCCTTTATTATAAATTACTCTGTAAACTTAAGATATTTGTCTATTTCATTATCCTTTTATATTTTCTTCGAGGATTTCTCACCTTAAAACCCGCAGAGGGAGATGCTGTTTTCTTTTCACAAAAATGAACAGGGGAATGAAGAAAACAAACTGTGTAAATGGAAAAATAAAAATTTTAAAATGTCGCCCACAAGGAGCGGTAGCCTCGAGCGCTCTCAGCGAAGCCCAGACTAAGGGGTTTGTAACCTTAATATGTTACACTACTGGTGGTAGAATAACGAAAATGAAGTCTTTTTTTTTATTAAAGCAAACGTAGCTTTTTAGTTTCTAGTCATGTAAAAGGACATGTTCTGTAGATTCTTACACATTATTTTATTATACACTTAGTAAGATATTTGTAGTGAAAGAAACCAGTACTATTGTTATTGAAAGAAAATATTTAGTGGTCTGAAATACATTTGATTAGGACGTTGTTTTTGTATATATATGTAACAGGATACAGACAATCATGAAATAAATGGTACCTACATATTATACTCGTACATATTGTATTATAATATAAAAAAACTAGTCAAGGCTGTAGCTGCTGGATATCCCCCCTAATCTCTACCTACGATTGTGAGAAATAGACGTAATTATATGGATGATATTAGGTACCAGGTTTGACTGCCTCGTTGGTCGTGTTGGTTGCGAGTGCGACTGCCGAACGGGAGGTCTCGGGTTCGATTCCCGGGTCGGACACTACTAGTTTTTCTAATTTAGATTTTCTAGTAGTGGCTCGGAGTCTGGATAAGTGCCCGGTATATGGCAATAGGCTCACCACCT
>DWDW01001506.1:0-11491 GCA_018245635.1 Mimoniades versicolor eupheme | reverse complement strand
TCCGAGCCACTACTAGAAAATATAAATTAGAAAATTTAGTAGTGCCCGACCCGGGAATCGAACCCAGGACCTCCCGTCCGGCAGTCGCACTTGCACCCAACTAGACTAACGAGGCTGTCAAATGTATATGTATGTACATATGTTACTATATGTATACCATATACAGTGTGCGTTATATGTGTGCCATATGTGTATACATAAATACATATATATAAATATGATTTACTGTAACGACGAAGGAAAATTCACACTTTCACATCTTTTAGGAGTTCTTCATGTTTTTCTCTAAGGTGTGTGAAGTCTTCCAACTCGCACATGGTCAGCGTGGCAGGTTATGGCCTGAGCCTTTCTCGTTCTGATACAATAAAATCATGTGATTTAATCATCTGATACAATGATCATGTAATACAATAAAAGAATTGATGACAATTATAATATAGTTGATTTAAACTTTGTGTACCAAAGAAATTAATTTATATATTAATGAAATCTGTTTTTTTTAACTGCCATATTGGAAGAAAGGTCATCGAGTGGCGGCCGCGCCTTGAGAAAAGGAGTTCAGGTCGCCCTCAGATCAGATGGTCTGACGTTCTGAAAAAGGCAGCGGACTACTGTTGGGTTAGGAAAGCTCAGCCTTTATCAGCCGTCTTCTGACATATGTTCTAGGCGAAGCCTAATCTCTTCATGCATATTTGTCACTTCGTGTGTTATTTCTTGTGAAATGAAACAATAAAAATACAAGCAACAATTTATCATTTTAAATTTCGAACTTTTATATTTTCTGCACTCATAAAAAATAATAAATATTCATTTCTATAAATCGCTTGTGTAAATCATTTGTGTAAATGCCGAAATGTCGTCCATTTTCATAAGAAACTGTATCGAGATAATGGTTTTTAATAAATTTTCGTGAGTTCTCAAAATCGGCCATGACTGGTTTGAAACGGACTCCGCATTTAATGCTGTCTTAGCAAATTTATAGGTTTATTTACCACAAAGTAGTCTGTATTTATTGTAGTGTACAATAATGTATTGTTTTGTTACTTATGACAAATATTTTCCGTAAGTTGAACAAAGACGCACCCTTCTTCGTTGTATATCAAAACATGTTCAATTTTCTGCGGTTATATTATTATTGTTATTATTTATCCATACTGTCATCAGTATGCTGTTTTGAAAGCTTCCTTACTGGTTCTTTATTTAATTAAGTTGAAATTACAAACGTGGTTTTCCGTCTGAGTTTATTGTGTTAAATATGAGCTGGTCAATATTACTCAATACGCTTTAAAAATATTTTGCGTACAACTTTGCGTAAGCGGAATGAAGTAATGTACTTGCAGAATATGTTAGAAATTTATTATTAGATCCAATAATTTCGAACAAAATGATATTTCAATTTTTAAGCATCAAAACATTCGCAGTTAGCTCTTTCACTGTTTTTACCATGAAAATGTGTCATATAATTCACGTAAATAAATACGTCTCTCCTTATGTGTATAAATAGCGCCTAACCGGAACAAATGTACGGCACACCGTCTGCCTTTACGAAGGTGCAAATCAAGCGCGCTAAAGTTTCGCTCAGAGACGCCGCCGGCGCAGTCGCCTTGCAACCTCCGCTCCTACCACACGCAACCACACGCGCCGCGAAACTTATCGTGTGAATATTTCGTTTGTGATTTTTTAAATCGAATCGTTACTTGGACTTGTAAACAAATATTATGTCGGCGTGATACAACCGACATGTCGTTCTGCAGAATCACGGGCCGCAGCAAAGGGCTGCCAAAGCCCAACTATTTCCCGCTTCTCGCACCTATCTCGCCAGCGGATGCCAAGCGTTGTTGCAGGATTACTGGCAAATCTTACGGTTTGCCTTCTCATCACTACATTCCAGTTTTACTCACGGCCAGCTCTGGGAAAACTAAATGTAAGATAACAAACGTATCGGGCGAACTTGGCCCGCACCACTATGCACCTGAAATTAATTATGGAAATAGAAAACATGAAATGCTGCCGGACTATCGATACATATTCCCTATACTGGACGGTTCGACCGAAGCTCAAAAGGCATTAATGGATATGCTTCTAACGAAACAAGTAACTGATGATAAACGCTACGTGTACACGGTTCAAGAAAGAAAATGTAATTTGGTATTTTCTGCTCGGATGGAAGCGGCAGTAAGGGATGGTGACGTGAGGGATGTTATGCTAGCTAAGGATTCTGATACAGTGCTTATCAAAACAAAACAAGGTCGCAGTGTTTCTATGGACTTCAAAGATTTTACGGAGGATGTTTATATATATGAGGGAGAGGGCCCTAATGCGGAAGTGTTAAAGCAGAGAGAACTAGAAGAATTAGAAGAGAAGAAGAAGAAAAGGAAGCGTGCTGCCGGACTTTCTTCAATGAAAAAAATATTTGAAAGTAAGGAGAGGCTTGCAGAGGTTCAGGAATTAGAAGAAGAGAAATTACGCCAAGACCGGCAAGCTAAAAAAGCAAAGCTAGGTGAAATTAAAAATGAGAGACAAGATACAAAAAGTTATTCTTATAATAGTTTCGATGTGAATCACATGCGTTCTAAATCCAGTATCGTTATGTGCAGCGGTGAATGGAAAGACCAAATGCATCCGTTAATCGAGTCTTGGGATTGGGAATTATTTGAAAAAGAAACGACGGATGATCATTTTGTTCCTAAAGTGACTAAATTACCGACGCCGGTAAAAATAACTCCGTACCATTGCGAGGCAGAAATATACGAAGTGGATCGTAATGTGAATGATGTGTCTGTTGCTTTGGAAAATGTGCCATGTGTTAACCCATTAAAGCCTATTAAATCGCGACCATCAGATGAAATTCTTAATTTAATTAAGGAAATTTCTGAAGAACGTTTGGCCGAAACATCAAATGTTACAGAAAAATTATTTGAAGCGCATAAAATTGATGCTCTTCCTACAGTGGAGGAATTGAATGATGTTGTAAAAAATTTTAAAAAAGGAAAACGTGAAAAACTCGCTAAAATATCAGGATTGACTTTAGATATTAATAAAGCAAAAAAGTTTATTCCTGGACAACACATAAATACTCCTCAAGGTCCTCTTTTTGTACCAGGTCAGACAGTCGATACCCCTGCTGGTCCAGTATTTGTAGCAGGTCTTAGTGTTAATACACCTAATGGACCTGGTTTAATACCAGGTCATATTGTAATGAATGAAAATACAAATGAACCTTTCTTCCTTGCCGGGCAGGTATTGAAAACATCAAATGGCGAAGAATTTGTTTGTGGACAAACAATTAAAAATAAAGAAGAGTATCGTTTTACTGAAGGTCAAACGGTATTATCAGAAGAAGGATTAAAATTTGTTCCTGGAAAGATTATTTCCAATGAATCTGAAGAAATATTTGTACCTGGACAAACTATAATGACGCCCGATGGAGTCCAGTTTATACCCGGTCAGACTATATCAGAAAACGGCAGTATTACCTTTACGCCTGGACAAAACACCAAGATAAATAACGAGTGGCAATTTGTGCCAGGACAAGTTGTACATCAAGATGACGAATTGCATTTTATACCAGGAGCTACATTAGCAACACCTAACGGTCTGAAGTTCGTACCAGGTCAAACTGTTGCTTTAAATGGAGAGTCAAGTTTCATACCTGGTATAACAAAAGAGGGAAAAACTGGTTTAGAGTTCATTCCTGGAACGACTGTAGATACAATCGATGGGCCGAAGTTCATCGAAGGACAAATAGTACGCACACAAAGCGGTGACAAGTTTTTGCCGGGAAAAACTATCGTACAAGCAAATGGACATGTCGAATTTTCCGTTGCCAAATCAATTGAAAATATTAACTTTTCAGAAAGTGTACCTACAGGCTTACCAATAGACATTAAAACATGTTCATTATCAGAAGAATCTTTGTATGTATTTGGTCACATGGTGCAAACTTCTAAGGGAATAGAATTTTATCCTGGTCCAAAAATACCTACTATCCAAGGTAAAGTAGTTCCAGGGCGACTGGTGAAAAATGAAGCTAACGAATCACGATTTGTTCCTGGGATGATGGTAGAAGGTATTTTCGTACCCGGGCAAGTAGTATTTACGGAAAATGGAGAACAATTTGTACCTGGTCAAGTAGTTGACACCAAAGATGGTCCTAAATTTGTCCCAGGGCAAGTTGTGAACACAAAAAGTGGACCAAAATTTGTTCCGGGTCAAACTATACACACAATCGATGGGCCTCGTTTTGTACCTGGACAAATTATTGAAACAAAGGCTGGCCCAACATTTATTCCTGGTCAAGTAATATCTACTGAAGACGAAGGCTCAAGGTTTGTTCCTGGTCAAGTTGTCGATACAGATGAAGGACCTAGATTTGTGCCTGGTCGAGTAATAGAGACGGATGACAATGGAGTCACCTTTGTACCCGGCCAAATTGTTCAAACTCCTGAAGGGCTTAAATTTGTTGCGCCCGATCTTATAGAGGGTGAAGAAGGTTTAGAATTTTCAGTACAAAGTTTTGTGGTTACACCTGAGGAACTCAAGTTATTAAAAGTGAAAACAAATCCTAACGATACAACATCAACAAAAGGAGAGCTAACAATTGACACCAGTATGCTTAAGCAGTTAGCAGAAGCTGGCATGTCAATCGGGAGACAAGTACCTGCGGATTTGCCAGCAATTAATGTAATATTAAACGAAACGAGAAATGCAGAAGCTTTGAAAGCATTTGTTTCAGATTTTGGACTAAAAGATGATGTTGCGAATCAATTAATGGATGTCATTAAGTCTATTATAGAAATGAGTGCGCATTTGAAGACCGAAATTCATGAAGACCGTAGCAGTGAAGAAACGAATTCTGAAACTAAAAAAGGAAGAACTAATAAAAAGAGAATAGACATTGAAGAATCAGGCTACAGGGGTGGTAATGGTCAAACTTCTCACCAAGAAAATGTGAAAAATTCTATTGCCGCAGCTGTTTTGGCTGCACTAGTTACTGCAGAACAATTTGAAGAAGTGAATAATAATAACAGTAAAGAAAAATATCAGCTCATATTAAAATCCATTGATACTATATTAGGAAAAGCTATCGATGAAGATTTTGTGTCAGCTATGTACAAAATCCTTCAAACAGAAGAGGATAAGGAATGTCTTTGCGAAGAAATTTTGGAACATTCTTCTCAGCCGAAAGTAGAACTGATCAAAATGGCTCTTAACAGTACATTAAATAAACATTCCCTTACCGAAGAAGATATAATTGAAAAGTTCAGTGACTTTTTGAGCAGTGAAAATGAGGTGCTCGGCCCAGCTTTTAAAAATATTTCCAAAAATGATTCTAGTTTGCTACACCATGTCTTGAGTCACATATCCGATTCCATTTCATTTATCAAAACAGACAATGAAGCTGCCGAAACTCTTCAAAAGGCTATAGTATCAGCAGTACAAGAATCTAGTACAAAGGCGGTTGAAATTTTACTGAAGAACTCTGACAAAAAAGACATTAAGGAATTGATCGTACAATCTGTGGGTCTAGCAAGAGTACTAGGTATGAGCGACGTAGCCTCTAAACTGTTGTCTATTATCAATGACGAAGATAGCATAACAAAAATGGCCGCAGATGTTACAACCTTAAACATTTTGAAGAGATTAACTGTTATGAGAAAACTAGCCGAACAAACGCCAAGCTTGCATTCTGCACTTCGTAAATTGGAGACAGATCCAGAGCTCGCTCGCACAGACCCTAAGCTTAGGGACTTGGTGCGAGAGAGCGCCGCACTCATGATCGTTCCTGAGGAACCACCATTATTAACATCAGCGGACGTCCCGTTGAGTTTGCTTCAACCTGAGAATAGTCTAGCCATGGAAGATTTCTTGTTCCAACGTAAAAAACATCCTGGAGCATTGTTGATCATGAAGAAAGGGCTGCAAGCTGTAGTTCCCCGCGAAGCCAGCCGCGCAGTACTAACTGGCCAAGTAGCTTACACAGTGCTGGACGAAAGCGGTATAAGGCACTTTGAACCGCTGCACGTTTTCTCCGCGTTGAACCTGAGTCAGCCAAGTGCACATCGGTTCAGCATGTACAGTTGCCCTGTAGTAGATGACAATGATGAAGACTTGCAAACATTTACTGGTTACTGCAACATAAGTAATGCACAGAGAATAACTAAGTTCGGTGGATGGAGTCGCAGATACAGCGGTTTATTGCTAGACAGAGAAAACACGAGAAGCAGAATGAGTAGCTTGGATAACACTCCAAGTTACAAACGATATCCGTCACGATCATCAACTAGATCTAGGTCTAGCTGCAGCAGAAGCCCACCCAAGGTAATTTACAAAAAAACCAACTTCACGCCTGTAAGCCCCGAAGAGGTAGGCAGAGGAATGTAGAACATTCCCATTCAATTTTAATATAACACGAAAAATTTCTGTTTAGGTATAGACGAATGTTCCGGTAATTCATCAAAAAAAAGTCTAAAACGGCTGTTTTAGATAGTAAAGAAAATTTATTAATAGTTATAATAATGTGTTTTTTTCCTTGTTACAGGTAGAAGATGTGCTGGTGGCTACGGCCGATTACACAGCCACGACCGAAGACGAAGTTTCACTAAAAGCGGGCGATATCGTGGAGGTTCTCGATACTAAAGCCGCTCTTGGATCAAAGTGAGTAATCCATCTTTATCGTGCTTTCAATGCGCGTGCCGTATCACCATTGCAACGTAAACTCGCGCGCTCTATATCAAAGTGCGGTTCATCAAAGTATTGGAGATACGGTTCTGGCGGACGAAGGCAATTATTGGCATGAGCTGCGCCCAACCGTGCCCTCATTGATGTGTGTGGTTCATAAACGTATATTTAACTCTACAGACGTTGTCTTGTGAAATTGTACGTTGTACCAGCTTTTAACAATCGTCAATTCAGAATAACTGACATACGAAAATATTATTCCCGTCATCCCATAATACGCTCCCAACAATTCACATATCGCTCATATTCATAAATCATCGGTCTAAGCCCGCCACGGTGATGTAAAAACATTGTTGTTTGACTGACCCACTTCATATTTTTAGCCTTTCCATAACAAGAGGGTTTGGTAACTTTTCTTTATAATCTGTCTGTTTGATTAAAGTTAATTCAGTACCAACCTAATAGATAAATCCGTTAACAGAGGAATAAAAAGTTGTGAATCATTTGAAACGCAAATTGAATCATATTTAAAAATGTAAAAATGATACACTATTATTATTCATTCAAAACACAACTCAAGCACTAATCACGAATATATTATTGATGATCTGAACAAGATTAAATTTCAAAATGGGATAGTGCGTTATAAAAAATACATACAATCGGTATAGTTAAGAAACGGGAAGTAAACGTTTTATTACGGCAATGCGACGCTGCCAATGGACACCGATACAGGGTAAAATTAGCCGGGGTCGTTGCACCGTGGCGTAACTGACGTACACTGGCCGACTGCACCGGCTTTTTGTTGAAAATGCTTGAATTTCAAATTATTCACCTCACGACCACTGGAAGGGAAAAATTTATACAACAATTGCGTTACAATCTTAAAAATTGAAACGGTTAATGAAATGGATAACCCAGTTAATACGTCCACACCTTCATTATTAATGAAAATGCATACCTGGACGTACATAAACGGATAACGAAAATGATAATCGAAACAATGAATTCACATCTACATTATGTATGTCATTAATGATAATTAACGTGATGTAACCCTTTCAGCTAGAACAAATAACATGGATCGCAATACCTCATCCCATCAGTGACAAATAATATTTGAAAATAACTTTCACTAAAATTGATCACTAATGTATGCCCATGCCACCTTGTAATTTACCAACGTGATAGTTAACAGTGTTCATCATTAGACAGTCCATAATCATTATTTAGCGCTATCATTATTCGATCAACTACTATCGTTAATTGATCAATCGATCATTATCCTCATCGTGTGATGACGTAATGAGAATCAATTGTTTACGCAGGTACAGGGGGCGTGCGTATAGTTACGAGAAACATTTCTTCCAGTCCCGAGGTCCCTCCTTGGACTATGTGTTTAGCGTGCCCACATATAAAATGTATTATTACTGATCATTTACATATGAAGAAGAAAATAGAAGACGCCGCAGACGCCATTGTCATTGTATATATCTTGCTTACTGCCAATGGATTCTTTTATGTATGTCGTGTTCACCATTTATGTACGTGTTGTGGCCAACATTATTGTGATAACTATCATTATTATATTATTGTTATATGACATTAAATATTATTATGAATGTCATTAAAATATATTCAATTACACATCGCACGTGTCAGTACATTGTGTATAACGTTTATTGAGAATCAATAAAGACAATAAAATTTTCGGACTTTCTTTTTAGTAAATAGTTACTGGGCGAATAATAGAGTGACTTTATTACATTTCTAGTCGGAAGGAAGTTATAAAGTTAATTATCTTTAAATTATTTTACTAATTCTTCTGTTACTCTGTCTACTTTCGTAAGTATAAACATAAGTATTACGTGTAAGTGTTATTTTTTTAATTATACGTGCCATGCATGAAGCGTTGAAAAAAACGTAAGGTAAACTGCCTTCAGGCATTGACAAGTAAAGACAGCTTCTTGATATATTTCGAATTTAGAATATTCACTACTGGTATCTAAATACGCATGTGGCACTGGCAGGAATATCTTCCATGGAGTTTCTGTAAAAGTAAGTCTGATATTACCCTGTGACGTTTCGCCCTGTGACGGGGGTACCCTGGACCCCTGGGACGGGGGTACAGGTCCCCCTGTGTACGAACGAAACATTACTTCATAATTTTAATTACTTAATTTATGTATTTATTAATTGCGCACTTAATTTAGTAACTTTAGCACATATTACTGTAGTATACATTTCAATAAGTGCAAGACTTTCAAGCACATACGCTTGAACATATGAAACTCATTATTAAATTAAATGTTCCTACTACTGAATATAATAGAGTTTATTAAAAATAATATTATTTGAATTAAGATGTCCCTTAACGTAATTTAATATAGAATTAATAAATGAGTTATTGAGATGTACTATTTTACAATTCGCATTGAATAGAATAAAAATAAAGTGTATAAAATATTGGAAATTAAAATGAAAAAAATCTTCCAAGTTTATCTTGAATTTTAAATACGTTTAGGTTATTTGACAAATAGAAACAGGTGTCGTAATGTGCTGTGGCGTAATGATTTTATTGTCAGGGAGACTCAAATATTTAGGGTATGTACTATAGACTGCCTCGTTGGTCGTGTTGGTTGCAAGTGTGACTGCCGATCGGGAGGACCTGGGTTCAATTCCCGGGTCGGCAATACAAAATTTTTCTAAGTTAGATTTTATAGTAGTGTTGTTTTTATAGTAGGATTAAATGTAACTAGTGAAACGTGGGAGTGTACTACATTCCTCTGCCTACCTCTTCGGGGATTACAGGCATGATATTACGTCTTTTTATATATATTAATAGGGAAGAGAAATCTTTGTACCCCTATTTAAGAATATAGGACGCACGGAGAAGTTTGATATTTGGTATAGATAAAGTTTTTATAGAGAAACGAGCAGAAATATAAACTATAACATACCTGTAGTTTGAGAAATCGATATGCATGTATGAAGAGAACGATGAATGTAGAAGAACTACGGCATTTCTGTAAGGATATACTCCCTGCCTATCCCGGCCTAATATTATAATAAAAATCAAATTAAATGTGATATTAAATACATTTATTTTTTTTACTTTTTTTTTGTAAATACATTAAATTATATTAACCATTCGTTGTTGTTTTCGTAAATATCAAACATGTAATAGCCACGAGGCATAGACAAACTCTAACATAAGTACCTCAATAATCTTCATGTATAAATATGTGCCGTTTAACATTCAAATTTCGAACACTGCTCGGCTATTACTTTGTCATAGGACAATAATGCATTATTTATTCGTTCTTCAGACACCTACACCTGTTCCGCGAGAGTGGTAACACAGAAATAGACTCATTGAATCACTGTATACAAACTTATGGTCGTATATAATCTTTCACTATCCATATTAAAATATTAATCATTTGTATTGCCAGTATTTCATAATATTTGCCCCAATATACGAGTACAATCTACATACTCATATGTACGCGTAATTAGGGCGACTCTATACATTTTTAAAGCGCGCAATAAAAATGTAAGTACTAGGGATTCACTTGCGATCGATAAAGTATTTTAATTCTAAGTTTGAAGGTTCTTATGTGAAAGAGAATTCGCTTTATAGCTTTCTTCATAGTATGTGTGATTGTTTGACCATAGATTATGGTCTGATATTGACAGTATTGAAGTAAATAACAAATGTTTTATTTTAATTTTTAAGGCAATAGGCTCACCACCTACTGCATGATGGGACATAAACGTAACTGGTGACACGTGGCGGTGCACTACACTCCTCTGCCCACCTCGTCAGGGATTGCAGGCTAGATGTTACGTCAATTTTAATTTATTTAATGTGATTGTAACACATATTATATAAAGGTTTTACTTTTCTGCATTCCTTCCTTATAAATAGACCAATAGACCGAGAGAGCCGAAAAGCATAAGAATTTTTTATATATTTAACGGATGAGTACCTATACATAAAAAAAATATTCAGTTTTTATTATAAATATCCTCTTAATGCCAAGAAATTTGTTGACATGAAAATAATTCGTGTTATGAAAATGAAATAAGTGGGGAGATGAAACATAAAAATACGACAAAAATTGCTATATATGTATGTATAAAATATCTATCCGTAACATCTATGTATAATGAAAACTCCTTGCTTTGTCTATTATCTGAAATGCCCTATTTATTTTATTGTTAATTATAACGACATTTTAGTTCGTCCTATTGGACTAGCGGCTAGAGACTAATTAAATTGAGGTTATGGATTCGATTTCAATTCAGGACAAATATTTGCTTTTCAAAATTTCTAGTTAAATAAACGTAACATCACGTCTGTAATTTCCGAAAAGGTAAGCAGAGAAGTGGGAGTATACTACACTCCTCTGCCAATTCATTCGGGGAAATACCGGCGTAATAATGCCTTTATCAGGTCATTATATTATTTCATTATCATAAATCACGTAAAGAAATACGCGACAATGACCTCCATATGTTAACGCAGAAACGGCGACTGGAACACAAAACGTACAAAAAGACTCCTGTTCACGGGAATTGTCAGTGTGATGTTTGAGGTTATAAAATAAATCGCGCGATCATAATAAAGTGTAGGGCGACGAGCTTAATTAACAATGATTGCTGACATTGGCTTTTCTCCAGAACTGTTTAAGGGACGTTACGTTGTCTGTTAAATGAATTCCAGTATGACTTATCATCGTCACCATCATCAGCTTTCTTATCCTTCCACGAACGGACGTGAGGCTCCCCTGAACACGAGGAAGGC
>DWDW01001505.1:0-11496 GCA_018245635.1 Mimoniades versicolor eupheme | reverse complement strand
CCGAACGGGAGGTCCTGGGTTCGATTCCCGGGTCAGGCACTACTAAATTTTCTAATTTAGATTTTCTAGTAGTGGCTTGGAGTCTGAATATGTGCCCGGTATATGGCAATAGGCTCACCACCTATTCCAACGAAGGACTTAAAAGTAACGGGTGAAACGTGGGAGTGGTCTACATTCCTCTGCCTACCTCTTCGGGGATTACAGGCATGATGTTACTTTTTTAATGAAATATGATCAACACACTTGTTTCAGAAATATTACGTGTTTCACAAACATAACCAACATTTTTTTTTCATAGTTAACACAAAACAAAGTAATATTTGCTTCAATTTTACACTTGCTTGATCTATGATAAAACATAGATATTAGTCATTACACATTTATTATAATTATGCGCTTTTAATATCAAATATGTTAAGAAAATTTATGGTGTTCAGTTTATTTTTCTAATTTTCACTCTGATTTATTCTTTTTTCGATTATAACATTTTCCTAAAGGTAATCAAAACTCGTCATGGTGGAGAATATATTGAAATGCTTGCCTCTCTAGTGTTACACAGTTGACATGTGTCAGATGTCAGCTTATATTTGGAATAGAGTGTAACTTGGAATGCTTCGTTCCTGTATCTTTTGTAACCCGAATAACACCGTGCTGTTGGCCGTTTGGAGACAAAAATATGTAGACACATGTCGCTTTTGGAGGCGAATATTGAAATGTAATATTGTGTTAATGTTTAATAAGTCACTAGTTTTAGGATGTTGTATGTCATAATGGATACGACTGCCTCGTTACACGTGGTTGCCAGCGCAAGTGTCGATGGACAGCTCCTGGGTGCAAATCCCGAATCGGGTAGGTACTGCTAAATTTTTCTAACTGGAATTTCCAGTTAAAATTTTTTTGTATTGGCTCGGAGTATGGATTTGTGCTCGGTGTATAGCAACAGGTTCACTTCCTATTTAGTTACAATCAGAAATTTAACTTCAAACGTCGTAGTTTACTGCACTCTTCTACCTACCTCTTGAAGGATTACAGGCGTAATGTTACAATATTATAACGTATAGAGTGTTATCTGTATGAAAATTATGAAATATTACTTTATTGACGTGAAATGTATGATTATTTTACACCATTTCGACTTACATTTGGGTATCTGTATATTTAGTGCTATATGATCTTAAACGTATCTTTTTTTTTTGATCTTAAACGTATTCATAGTTTGAATACCATATACGTTTTATTCGAGGATTTTCATAAAACGAACTCGACGTTTCTGATCAGTAACGTCTTAGTAACGACTGATAACAATATGCAATCGTTTAATCACCTTATCTAATTCGACTTACGTAATAACTTTATTACACTTATTCTTTTAGACGCAGCTCAAAAATTCTAGGCTCTTTAAAAGTCAACGGTCAACCGATTACATTTAAATATGTAAAATTTGTATGTTAATAATACAATAAAAATATCGAAACATCGTAATCTACATACAGATACCAAGCTGTGCCCACCTTGTAACCTTGCATATATTTTAAGCTTAGTTTACACAGTACGTCCGCTTAAAATATACCTGGTCTAGATTCTCTTCAAACAGATCTATTTTTCGGTCTGTTTAAGCTATAAATTGCAGCTTTATTCTCAGTGTGGCTGACGTAGCCAAGTTTGTTTTATATGTATAAGATGGTCACGTTCACTTTGAACTGAAATACAGTTTAGACGGTTTTTAAGTGAGACTACTACAAAAGAAATTAATGAAACAGCGAGATGAAAGTGGATACACATTGGGACTTAAATGTTTGTGGATAGAATGACAAGATTCATGTGGATACACACTGGGAGCGAAAATAAATTTGTTGATCATGCGTTTGTTCCTGTCAGTAACAGTAGCAATGCAAAAATATATTGAACTGAAACAGGATTTCTACTGCCGTATTGTTGCGCAGGTGGCAGAATTAGCTGTAACAACCTACTATTATATTGTATTTAATGTGACATAATACTTAGAAAACAATATCGTATCGTAACAAAGATATTGTATTTCCATTTTTTTTTAATTGCCATTATTTTTATGTCACCTAATTATGAAGTTTATTAAATTTATACTGAAACTTTCTGTCGTCTTTAAAATATGTATGTCCTTATGAACAAATGTAGTTTAAAATAGCTACAACATTTTGCCCAGGAGTCAACAGCTCTACAATGCCGTTCCGGCTATTTCTGGTAGGTACTGAGGAAGTATTTGTATTGTAGTGTTCTGTTTAATTTAGTTCTAGGTCGGCAGACACAGGAAGCGTACCAACTTAGACTCGAAGGAAAGTGCGTACGCGAGTTATCTCACGTACATCTTCAGTTGCATTTGTAATTGGATACAAATGCGTACAAACGAATATATGTATATATATGACACAACATCCCGCCTGTGTTTCTTCGAGGGGGTGAACAGAGTACCGTAGTACAGCCGCTTTACATCGGTTATGTTATAATTTCCCTCGGAATAGTCGATGAACAACTGTCATACATAGGATACTAATCCGGAATACATGCTTCTACTTCAAGTAAGAAAACAGTGCCCAACCCGGGATCGGACCCGTGGTCTCCCGGATTAACAGTCACGCCTTCAGCCACTCGACCAACGAGGAAACTACGCATGTCTACACTGCACTTAATAAAATTATTCATATATTTAATGCGAAATAATTTTAATACGTTATGTTTCAATAACTTTATAGGCTCACGCGGACTGTTGTATCTATGTAGTATATTATAATAAATCTAAATTTAGTAACACATCAAGGCGACAGCTCGTCTAATTGACATGTATGTATATAATATAAAAGAAGGAATTTTGTATTAAATTTGTATATTTTATAATATTATTTAATATGTTTAATCCTCAGTAATACGATTTCAAATTATCACGTTACTGCCATCGCAGTGGCTGCGTGTATGAATGTTTTATCTATCTCGTCTACATTATAAATTTGAATTCTCGAGCGTCCGTTTATGGCCTTTTAAAGCGTCTAATTATTTTTATTGCTCCGTCCGAATGCTTAAATATCGTGAATCGTGAAAATCGCGGTAAAAAGAGGAATTTTAGCTGGAGCGAGGTGAACAGAGAATCTCTTCGGTATTGTTTGAATTAATTTATGAGTCGACCCGAATAATTCGCTAATTCGACTGGAGGTCGCCGGTTTTTTAGAGTCATTGTTATATTTCAAAGTTCCAAGGTTTCGCTAAAACGCGAGAAATCGTAGTTGAAATGTCACGGGAACGGTTTGACAGAACTTTGACAATTAATAAAAGGTTCATTTTAGTTATTTTGAATTGACGACTCTGTTGAATCAGTTCTTTTAATCATGACTCCGTTGGCTTTTGGCGTTTACTTTGTGAATAGCAGATGTTACAGCATCTGATTTCTATTCTTATATGTACATTTTTTACTAGTGATATTATAATCAACGACTCAGTTCTTTTAATAAAGTTTTTGTTGGCGGTTTTCTGTCTGAATAGCAAATGTTACAGCGTACGATTTCTGTTCTTGTATAGTTTTTTTTGTATTCATCATCAGCGTGTTATAGCCCACTGATGGACATAGGCCTCCCCTGGGCGATTATGCCCACAATCCCCACGCTGGGCATGCTGGTTAAGGGTCGCACAGCACAGCTATTCGCACCGCTTACGCTGCTTCCCATAGACGATCAGGGCATGTAACTGTGCCCAGGCAGACCGCGCCATACCGCGAGATTAGGCGTATCTTACGAAACCCTGTATCTCAGTACGGGGTCGAGGACAGTATTCGTATCCGCCCCTACACGGACTACGATGTTTTTCTATTAATTATATCATAATCAACGATTTAGTTTTTCTAATCAAGGTTTTGCTGGCAGTTTTTCTCAGTGAATAGCAGATTCTACAGGGTTTTATTTCTATTCCTCTATTAGAATTAAATTTGTGTTGATATTATAATCGATGTTTCGTCTCTACGTTGTTTTGCCTTAGGTATTTGTAACCTTGAAACTAGGAACGTTAATGTCACGATCGTCCTCGTATTAGTATAATCTATGATGGACAAAGCAATAACAATCTTTTAAATGAATTATGTTAAATATTTAGGCGTGCCATTTAGTATTTTGCCTTATTCAGTTGGTTATTGACTATATATAGTAACCGATTAGCTCACCTACAAGGTAGGTAAGTTTGTGCTTACCATAAATTTGTCTAAAGCTTTTACACATGGATCGGTTTAGAGGTGCCAATATGTTAATGTTGAAGGTTGTAAAAATATATTCGCGTGTAAATTTTGCTTCGATAAAATATGTTATTCCTCCGCACTCAGTAGCTGATTAATACCGGTTCTTTTTGGTGGGGAAAAAAATTATTTTCTATTAATGTAACACAATGTAAGTTTTTGTAATAATTAACGCGCGATGTCCCACCAGTGTATTCATGTCAATAGCCGTCGAACTTTTTGTCACAAGTGTACTCAAGTACATTCGAGTGGCAAAAAATAGGTTGCGTAAGGAAGAAGTTGTCATTGTTCTCTCTTGTCACACTTTGAAATGTTCGATTTGAGGTGTACAGGTACAATACTAGCTGTCTGAATTAAAATAGGTCAGTTAATATATTTTTCTGTGATTATTATAATTTTTATAGCTTAATAGACATAATTATGATTTATGCTTCCGTGTCGTGGCGGAGTATGAATACATTCCTTCACCCTGTGCCCGGATATAGGGTGGCGTAAGTCAAAAAGCAGTGGTTTTTAGAAAGAACCGACATAACATCACACCTGCATATTACCCGAAAGGCTAGGCAGAGGAGTACAGCACTCCCACGTTACATCATTTATGTTATCACGTCCCACGGAATAGTGGGTGACCCTAATGCCGCATCGGGCGAGCTTTATTGAAATTGTTTTGTTACGATCCTTTGCTTTATGATTCGCTTTATTTCTAGGTAGCTCTTAATTGAATATAAAACTTACCATAATATACAAATTACCATAATATACTGTAATACTCCTCCTTGCGTTGCTTAAAACTCTTTATACCTTTCAGTTTTTAAAACGAGGTCGAATTTTAAAGCAAACTTTCGGCTGCAGTGCGGGCTTGGTTCTCTTTCGCTTTTCGCAGTTAAAGTCAGCGCTAGATTTTTCATTTTGAAAAGCAGGCTCTGTCCAAATACGTTTTCAATTATCCCAACTTTTATGAAATGTTTACTTAACTCGTCCGTCGTTTTATGTAAGTATAAAATAGGTTGGTACATATGTAAGTACCACTGTGACATGCTTTAGAAAGGCTTTAAAGTTTCATTAAAGATTCAAATTGGTGTAATTAAATATATCTATCTGTACGTAGATATTTTGACTTGAATGATATTTAATGGTTTCTAAATTGAAATTTATTATAAATAAAAGCTCTATTTGTACTCTTACATTGAGAATTGATATCACTCAGAGCCATGAATATAATTTCTTATGTGTCTATTCCTTACGTAATTTTTTTAGTTTTCAAACGTCTCCGGAGTTGTAAAATATCTCCCGATATGTGCGTCTTTATTAATAAGTAAAAATAATTATTATTATAGCTATTATTTAACGGCAATAATTTAGGTTGCTCCATTTGAAGCGTCCTATATTCCAAAGCACAAAAACTCTAAATGACATCTGCCATGAGCGGTGTTCAATCGTGCATCCACAGGAGACAGTAAACTTTAATTACTATATCCGGGTCACAAGCATTCCGCGCCATGTCACAAACTTTGAGAACCGCACGTTCACAAAGTATATTACTAAATTACATAAATAATACACAAAGTATATTATTATGTTCTTAATATTCAGTATGTGTTAATATAAATAAATCATTGCTAAAAGCATACAATATCCATGATCTCATTCACGGAAAACACTTTACATTTCTCAAGATTGATGGTGTCGCCTAATTACGCTTACAAAAGGACTATTTGTATTATCCATTATATATACATAATATACGTATTACGTCACGCGCCCCAGAAATGCGACCTTTATACAATAACTAGCCGTGACCCGCGGTTCCGCCCACGCGCGTACCTTAATAAATTTTATTCATCCATCATTATAGCTGTTTTAGTATCGAGTCAAAATATCGAAATTAAATTGTTTGTTGTATACTGTTTTTGTTTTATGTGATTTTTTCAAAACTATGTAGTAGTCGTCGCCATCTCTAGCAGCGGATTTGAAACATGATTATAAATCTGAAAAAATAAATATCATTTCGACAACGCGATCGGTGAGGCGATAGGCAATAGAGAGCGGGAAATAGTGGTAGGGTTTGAGGAGGTGATAGGGGCTCCGAGGAGATGACAGAAGGCTTGTTTCTAGTAGTGAGCTAATAACAGGCTGAAGATCTGATGTGTAAGAACATTGGAATTATTCAAAACAAAAATAAATAGGCACATCCTAGGCAATAGGCTCACCACTTATTCCATAGTGGGTCGTAAACCTAACTGGAGAAACATGGAGGTGTACTACATTCCTCTGCCTACCTCATCGGGAATTACAATTGTCATGTTACGTTTATATTCTAAAGTAATATGATAGGTATTTAACCGATTTATACTGTGATTTCAATCTTCGTTTGCGATGTAGAAAGTATGATGCATAATAATGACGTTTAATAAGCGATCACCGTTAAAACTATATAAAAATGCTAATGTTACGACTTAAACGACAGTTTTGACAGCTGCTGTTTATTACGACCACAAGATAGGAATATTAACTTGGTAGCCCTCGCGATCATTAAATTTCGACGGTATATAGAATAAATGTTATTATGCTTAATAGAAAGGCAATTTATTTTATTATATTAATAATTTGTTTGTTTTAGCTTTAATTAGTGATAGTCTAGTTATGTAAAACTCAGTCTCCGTCTCCTATTGTTTTAAATTAAAATACAGCTACCGCTTCTTACAAAAAAGTGCTTTTAAAGTTTGAATATCATATCCTGTAACGATGAAGGAAAACAACTTAAAAAAGCCTGTACGTACATATGTAGTTCTAAACAATGTTGTTTAAGATGTGTGCAGGCAGACAGACCATTCTGTACCGCATGACGAACTACGAGTATGATCTTAACGCTGTTCATTTTGTAAGGGGGCCCACGGCCAACAGTGGAAAACATATTTTATGTCATATTATAATAAAAGTAAAGTAATATCACGCCTGTAATCCCCGAAGAAGTAGGCAGAGGAATGTAGAACACTCCCACGTTCCACCAGTTACTTTTTACTTTACTATGGAATAGGCGGTGAGCCTATTGCCGTACACCGGGCACACATCCAGACTCCGACTACTACTAGAAAATCTAAATTAGAAAATTTTGTAGTGCCCGACCCGGGAATCGAACCCAGAACCTCCCGTTCAGCAGTCGCATTTGCAACCAACATGACCAACGAGGCAGTCATATTGTAAAACGCTGTACATAAAATAATAATTACAAAATCCTCACATAGAAAAATAATTCGTATATCTGCTCTTATAATGTACCTTCAAACTATTCTAAAGGCAATACAATAATAATAATTGGGATCAAACTTTTCATATTACAAGTATCGTACATAACATACGTTCAACATCGAAGAATAACAGAAATGTGATAAAATCGACTTTTGAAAAATGATGTTTGCAGTCATTGTCAATTGTAATTTTTATTATTATGTCTATATATCATCATCATTGCCGCATTTATCGTCCAACCGTTGGACAATCGATTCCCAAAACGAGAAGGTCTACAGGTACCGGCCTGCGCGGGGACCAAGTGTAGATTGGCAGACATAAACATTACAACAAACGTGTCTTAACCACATCAAACGGACATAAGAACCGTGCATCTAACTCTGCTAACAGTGTAGTAACGAAACTCGAACAATTTCCACCAAGGCCGATTATTTCTGGTCTAATTGAAGAAATGTACGGTCTGGTGTTGATAGAGTAGGCATACCAAACGATATGTATTTTGTAGGACTGTTTTTCGATCGGCCGATACTTTTATTTATCCGTCTGTTTGATGTCCACGAAATTGTAACGGTACGTGTCCCAAAAAAATATTATACTATGGTATGTCGAGTGTTTGGTTGTAAATAGAGAGTTAAACGTTTGAGACGTTAATGTCTTGGCCCCGGTCTCGTTGGCATTAGAAGTAAAGAATGACTTTATTACGTCATATGTGGAGAGTAGCGAACCAGCGTGTCATATATGCCAGCTTGCCCTATTGATATCTGCTGTTAATTACTTCACTAATTATTAGATCTTAATAACAATCACTTTAAAAATTCTCTAATTAAAACTCTTACCAAAACTTGTAATAAGAAAGATTTTTATTTGATCTAATTATTTATTCCAACATATTTAACAATAATTAAAACAGCAGTCCGGCAGCGTGGAAACCGGCACAATTCCGGGTCGGGCACTTTTTAGATTTATCTAACATATGTAGATTTTCTAGTATTGTACTATTGAGACTTGAGAATGTATTACACTACCCTCCATGCCTCTTCGGGGACTACAGGCGTGATGTTACGTTTAATTAATTATTCCAATATATTTAATACCTCTCTGATCGTGTTGCTTGCAAGCGCGACCACCGATCGGGCGGTCTGGGGTTCAAATACCGGGTTGAGCACTATTAGATTTACTAGTAGTAGCACGGAGTACGAAAACGTGCCCGGTGTATAGAAATAGGCTCACCACCTATTCCATAGTGAGACAGAAACGTAACTGGTGAACCGTGGAAGTGTACTACATTCCTTTGCCTCCCTCTTCGGGGACTACAAGCGTGATGTTACGTTATATTTGATATGTAACAATAATGGGTTTGATGCACTTGTAACACACAAATGATATGCAGTTCAGTAATTCTAGGTTAGCCCTTGGCTGCTCATATTCTCGTGCTTAGTAAAGCATGCTAAGCAAAATTCGACCAATATTCTTAAAACTTAAAAGTGGACTTCAAAGCGGCTACAAAGTTTATAAGTTTATAAAGTTTACGAGCACAATCTCCACTGCAGCGCAGCAGGAGCTGCGAATTATCAGTGAAGAGATTATCCTGTTGGAGGATATATTCATATCATGTGACATGAATATGACATGGGGTTCTTCAAACGTAACGTCAAAAAGTTCCTCCAAGCCAAGCAACACATTGGTGACCCATCTGACGTTGCAAATATTCATAGCGATGTCGACCACTTACCATAAGGTCGGATGTTCCCTGCTCGCCATGCCTCTTAATATGCAAAAAGAGACATCTAAGAGTCCAAGCTTAGCAGAGAAAAGTAACGATTACAGTATGCATAAGTACCGTTCATTATGAATAAAATGAAATATGAGAGAATTGATTAACGTTACGCCATTTCTCGGGAGCTTTTCAATACGCCATTCACCGGTAGAGTTATTCTCAGTTAATTAACGCGAACAATGGCAACTTTATAATATATTGACGTGCTTCCGTAATTAGCGAACGGTCAGGTACTCGCTGCTTGACTGCCTAATTACATAGATCTCGTGCCAAGTAATAACTATAAAAGAACGTTTGTCAAGATTTGAACTAGAGTTATACTACAGTTGAATCGCTTTATCCCCTGATATGGTAAGCAATTCTAGGCGGTTTGCATAATAATCAGCGGTCAGTTGTTGCATTACTGACCGATTGTACTGAATTATCCTGATTGTTTCCATTCGTCAGGAATCATGTCAGGTTAGTCAGTTTCAACAGTCATTCTGGTTGTTATCTGTCGGTAACTTTCGTCGACTCCCTCGTGGCGTTCAATGATCGAAGTTTCTCCTTCTTGTGGACTATCCGTGGTAAAGTGGAACAGAAAAAAATCCATTACTTGAATATGTTTTCAAGCAATAGTTACAATAAATATCAAAAATGCTTTTCGTATTGTTAAAATACTTTAATTCGCTTAACGCGAATCGCATGCAATGGAACCAGACGGCAACCAACAAAAGTAGGCGAAAGGAAATTTAAAAATGTAATGTCGTATGGCGGTAGAACCCAAGCGACTTCGCTTTAGCAGAAAGCCTTTTCATCTCAGGTTTAATAATTACTACACTTGCCTTTACTTACCTTTCTGCCTACTCTTTTGTGAAACTTCAAAAACTTAATTTTAGTTTCTGGGAATTTTTAAGTATCTAGAATACCTACTACCTACTGAAAATCTTGTTCGTATCTACATGTTTAAAAGTTACGTAACATCACGCCTATAATCGCTGAAGAGGTAAGGAGAGAAGTGTAATACACTCGCACCTTTCAGCAGTTACATTTACGTCCCTCAGATGCATGTAAAATCGTGACAAAAAAAAATTATATACATACTCGTATGTACCAAAGTACGAACTACTTATATAAATACACATTACTCTAAAGGACTTCTTTTTGAATCTGAAAAGTGTTTTACAAGCTCTTACATAAGCTGCAACGGATTCCATGACCGGACTTCCAGTACTGTAAAGGAATTAAAATAAGAGAGTATACATATGTGCAGGAGATTATCAAAGACTATTTTAAGCGGAGTCTACAATGATTAATAAATGGATGGATACGATAACATCTCTTACGGAATTACGAAGAGTTATGCAGATTTATAGTAAAATTATAAACTTTGAAGGCAAACCAATAAATGGAAAGAATGATACACATTACAAATAAATTCAGTGATATAGGCATTCCATTTAAGATTGGGATCGATGATAATGAAGAATTCTTCCACTGTCTCACTGTACGGGACAGTGATAACATCTAAAGCTAGCCATGATATACTAGTCAAATTGATCGTATTTTGTTTGTACCCAATAAAAACAATGGCTGTCTGATATTTCTTGATATTTATCACAAGGCCAAAAGATTTTGACCAATCATTTACACTATTTGATTGCGTTGCCTCCTTCGTGCCAGAAATAAAATGAATCTATTTTTCACAAAGAATATTAAAATGCGATTGCAAATTTTCTGCGTAAAGATAGTTGGAAAAAGTTACAGAAATGTCTAATTTATAATATTAGAAAAGAGTGAGAGAGATAAAACACCAGCCTAACGTATACCCACATTTAGATCTGACACGGAAGGAAAGAAGTAGTAAAGGGAACGATTTAGGAGCAGAATTCAAGATATGAATCATACCACAAGAGCTAGAGAATAAATATTGATATATTTATGTAATGATATAGACATGAGATATGCATAAATCTTCGAACTTTCTTATTCGTGTCATTGATGTAGATGGGTTATTAAAAGTGATTCCGTCCATTAATATGGTAACCCTACAAGCGGCAGCTACTCGGTAGTAACGGCTGAGGCGCCAGTAAGTTGGTCACGTATTAATTTATTTCCATTGTGACAGCAGGGACCAGTGCCAGTGACATCTCGTTATACAGCTAATAGCTTCATTTGCATAGTGGGTGGTCCCCGAAATTGAGAAATTCTCCTCTCGCAGCTACGTAACTCACCGTGAGTC
>DWDW01001504.1:0-11498 GCA_018245635.1 Mimoniades versicolor eupheme | reverse complement strand
GACTGTACGTTAAGTTTATTTTCTTTTAATTTATCACATCACCCCACTGCTTTAAGTCAACTAAGCCTCGGCGGAGGGCTATGTACCGCAGTGAGCTTACATAAGCTGATGATGATGATGGCTTCATCAGAGCAGTACAAGGAGAGCAGCAGTTCTGATCTGCGATCACCGCTCGTAACATCATCAAACGATTACGAACAAGACTGAAGGAATAAGACTTAGTTCAGTTAGTATCAGTTAGTACTGGTACAGTTCGTACTAGTAGGTACTAGGGTAGAGACAGCAGAACTGTCAGAATATGTCACACGAAATATTTGTTAACATGATTGCTGTTTGTTTTTTGTTGATCGTGCTGATTGCAAGCGTGACTGCCGATCGAGAAGACTTGGGTTCAAACAGCGGGAAGGGGATTTTTATAACTTAGATTTTCTAGTATTGGCTCGGAGTCTGAATATGTGCCTAGTGAATGGTGATAGGCTTATATGGGGCATATGGGCCCTATAGGCCCTGCTCCGTAGTGGGATTTAACGTACCTGGTGCAACATGTACTACACTCTTCTGACTACCTCTTCGGGGATCACAGGCGTAATGTTACGTTAGACCCATTTTCAACAACGGAATGATAAAAAGTTGGATGATGCTGCATGTAATATATTTTAAGTTGGTATAAAGTTGTATTTCTGTTACTGACAGAGAGTAATTGCCATATATTTTAGTCTGCAGGTTGTCTTACGCATGTTAGGCGTAAGCTTTTTGCACTTACTCTAGGCAAATGATTCTTAATGTTTATAGATAGACATTACAAAAAATTAATTACTATTTCCTTGCATACAAACTGTACTAAAGATAATTATACTTTCATCTAATTCTAAGATAAATTCAATATAAATAAATCTATTAAGTTGTACGTACATAAGTACACAAATCAATGACAATATGACCGCTACGCTGCGCTACACATAGCTTTGCACTGTACTTTTACTATGAGGTAATCACAAAAAACAAGGTTCCTATAATACGGTTTATGAGACGAATATACTGCTAAATATATGTATACAACTAAATATAATTTAGATAGGTAAAAGATTGTGTACTACTACACACTGGGCTTCGTTATCGGTCCTTTCAAATCCACAGCTAGACATGAAGACAACACTTCCCCTGAGGGGTTTTAATTCCGGGCATTTATGCAGGGCAGTTAAAATATGTAGGTTGGGGATTGCGGATCACTGTTTTCAGCACCGCCTATGCAGCTGCTCGTCGGTGGCCAGGGAATTTGGCCGTATCATGCAGGCCGCGCCATACCGCGACATGCCAGCGCCGGGTTTAGTCGCCTCTTACGATACGCTGATACTAATATAAATACAATTAAATATTCCATAGAATGTCTATATATATAACGTTTCATGTTTCTAGTGGTGACGCGTAAAAACAGTAAATAACTTCATAATAATATAAAAACTTTTTAAATAGCGTAATTGACTTAAAAAACGTTTGGTTCCACATATCTTATTACATATCCGAATATCTTATACGGACTACTCGTATTCCGAGACATATCATTTGGATAGTTTCAAGGGAAGGGTGAATAATCATTTTCTAAGTAGGTCTTCTATTCTCTGTGTTCTTCTCGTCCTGTTCCTTCTCTTGTCTCCTTTTCTTTCCTTGCCTTCTTTTTCTCTTTCTGTTCAAGGGCTATAGTAGCCAAACACTTATGCTTCACGTCACAAAAACTAATTAAAAAAAAAATAGAATGTTCTAGATCAATTTCTCTATCGATTCGATTGTCGCGCCCCGATTGAACCATCTTTCGTTATTAATAGCTAATTTAAACTGTTCAATTGATCTCCATTACACTTATAAAAGTTCGATATGAAATGAGCGTGCTGCGGACGGGCCGTGATTCAATATTATCGATTGTTGGGTACGAAGCAAGCGGGCTGCGAGTAAAATAATTTGTATCAATTGAATTTTATTAATTTACACCGTATCGATCGCGTGTTTCGATCGATACATATGAGTGGTACTACAAGTGGATTGTGTTAAAGAGGCGTACTTTATCTATTCAAGGCGTTCTTCATTTGTATAAGTCGTTCTTTTCCCGTATAAGGCGTTTTTATCTGTGTAAGGTGTTCTTTGTTTGTATAAGACATTCTATCAGTGTAAGATATTACGTACCTACATATTAAGCATGATAATTTAAATTAAGGTATTAATATAAAAATTGGAACAATTTATTGATGGAAATAATTATAGTGTATTATTTATTACTTTAGAATTCTTTAACTAAAACGAACACTATAACTACGCCCATGTAATTACAAAAATATGCATATATACATTTTCAGTATCAACTATCCCACGCTATAAACGTAACATCACGACTGTAATCTCCTAAGAGGTAGGCAGAGGAGGCTAGTATCCTCTCACTTGACACTACTAGGTACCTACATAAAAAGTCCTACGTGAAAAAAGTCCAGATCAAACAGTTCTCTATAATAATTTTTAAAGCTTGTACAATATATTAGTACACATATAATTCAGAGGAATATGGCCTAAAGCTATTTCTGTTAGCTAGGATACTCGTGTTCAGCATTAGACCAACAAATAGCTGATAAAATACATCTAGAAATACAAGGGTGGCACTCAGTGACGACCACGACATGATATTTTGCATGTTGCACAAAATAGGACAGACTGGCGAAACACAGGAGCCACGATCCTCATTCCTGAAGAATGGAATCGAGGGACAATAACAAGTGACATGTAATCTAAGGGCCGGTTGTTGCAAACTGTTCGCTATAACGACCACGTAGGATGTTTAACGTTCGTTAAATTCAAAGCGTTGCTTGTTGAGGGCGACGTTTAGTGAAACAACGCGTTTTGTACTTTGACGACAATTAGGGCCATTGTCATCGTGTACGCGTCCGTTGAATGGAGCTGATTCGACCCGCCCTAAATGTCACTAATAGGTGTTTATATTCCTATGAGCCTATTCGAAGTCAGTGATTGTGTAATTCTTCCTCGGTAACCACTCCCTGTCCTAAAGCTGGCCAAGTATCTTAATATGAATTACGCATTACGAGGTAGTTGACGAACTACCTCGTGACGTCCAATCCATTTGGCGTTCCGTTTAGCATAAATTTAGCGCAGACTTTAGTTAAAATATCATCACTTGATTGATGTAGTTGATTGTGTCGATACATGTACAGTGTACAGTGGACAAAAAGGTATTTTTATAGAGAAATAAATTATTGTTCAATCATTACGGCAACTTAGATTAGAAGTTTATGTATAAAAGTGATTTTTTTGTTACATGCTCATATCTTAATTGTATTTATATGTATAAGAAAAACCAGCACAAATTTCCTAAAGTGTTTTTAAAAAATCTACTAATTTTCCCTAAGATATCATAAGTTCACAGTTAGACATATGCCTCCCATAATTTTCCATTTGTCCCGGTGATGTGTCTTCTGAATGGTGCTATATGTACCAGAATATCCGATATATGTGTTACTTAATAAATATTAAAACTGCCAAAGTGCCACCAACCCTACGCGCCAGTCTATCATAATTGTACGCACGCTATTATCAATTTAATGTGAACGCAATATGGCCCATAGCGGCGTAATAACTACATATGTTATAATATTAGAGCAATAAAAATGCCTCTTTATACTGTATCAGCAAAGGGTTATAGTGGAAACGTTATTTCGAATTGCTGCTCTGTATGGCAATTTTGCTTGTAAGAGTTCAGCGGCAAGGGAACGTAGGTTAGGACGCCCTCTAGCTCGCGGAGTGACGATATACGCGAAGTGGCTGGCAACGGTTGGAGGCAAAGAGCTGAAGATCGAGCTCAGTGGCGTGCTATTGGAGATACCTGTGTCCTTCAGTGGGCGGGAATAGGCTGATGATGATGATGAATAGTTCAGCCACATATGGAAATAGAATGGATTTATATTGTTTGAAATAAATATCATGGGTTGCTCTTTCAGGAGAAGACTGCTATCCAACAGTGGAGTGAATAAGGGTTAATAATGTAACGTGGGGCCAGCTCCCATGGGGTAGGTAGAGAGCACCAAGTTCCAAACGTGATGCACGTCCTCTACATTGATATACGTTTTTGTATAATTGAATACCAATAATTAATTGGATTGTTGGTCGCAAGCGCGACTGTCGATCAGGAGGTCCTGGGTTCAAATCTCGGGTCGGGCACTATTAAATTATTTAAATTTCGATTCTATAATAGTGATGTGAAAGATTACAGACGTGGTGTTACGTAAAAATCAATAAATACGCAAATTTTAATTCGATATTAAGATTTTAATTTTTTTATTACAACTTGAAAAAAACTTGCCTCCGCCAATTGAGTAACGTCCCTAGCGTCGGATGCAAGGCATTGCATCAATGCAATAACGAAACTTCGACTGGAATTTACATTCGAAATCATCATTTTCATCATTAAATTATCCTTTGTAATATGTTATCTGCGCGCCTATTAATATTATTTAACATTTTAATGATGTCATAATTCACGATGATTAAAAAAATTATTAAGTTAATGATTATTCTATCTCTCGTATGACCTGTTGAAGATTAATAGAATTATGCATATTAAAAGCAGATGTTTACATGTACCTACCGTTTCTATCTTACACCTGCAGTCTTGGACAAGAAATTCTTGATACATATACCTATAACTTATTAAATTTGTTCAATAAATTTAGTAAAACAAGCACGCGTTACACGTCCATGTTGGTAGAACTTAGAGTCAAATAATTCTAAAACACATTTCCTAACGGTAATAAAGCTTTCTATTGTTCTCAATATGTATATTTGATTAATGACAATGAATTAAAAAAATTCGAAATGTTTTTTAAATCTATAGAAAGTTATTAAATCATTATAAATATTATTTAAGTTTCAAAATTATGATTCATTGATTGACTAATAATTAAGCCGGCTAAACTCACGTATGTTTTTTGAGGTGGCCCGACTAGTTTTGGACCTGTACGATTGATTATTACGGTTTAATGTTTTCGCCATCACCCTGGGTTATCTGGTAGAATTCGATCAAGCATTAAATTCGGCATGTGTAACCTAACTATAGCTTTGCAACGTAGAATAGATAATTAAAATGTTAAGAACTCCAATAAAAACATCAAAATTCTATACCTACTTAAACGATTGTTTCTATTAATCTGTCAATCATCACAGATAATATATTGAAAGCCGTACGTTCACAGGCGATGTCACTCCGTTCAGAGCCCTCTCTGTTTAAGCACGTAAAAATAAATTAATATGATGTTATAAGCCGTTTTAAACAAATTGTATTCGTACGCGAACACTGTCGTACAAACATCAAATGTAAATACTTTGGTCGTATTAAACCGAACAGCATCAATCTCAATGAAACAAACACAATTTGCCGCGAAATTATATTTGTATCGTTTAATTTCGATCCAACTTCTACCAATTGGATTAATTTGAGTCAAGTTCAGTAATTACGGGCTGTTTGCATGTCGGTTTAATTGATTTGAGCGAGCGAGCGAGCGTTAGCGAATGTTTTTAGCGTTTCGTCATATTTTGTTGTCGTGTTGGGTAGGTATATTATGAATTTCGTGTGTATTGTGATATTGGCAGATATATTTTGTTTAATATTTATAGTTATTAAAGTGGCGCTTAAATGAAGTGACGCCTGTAACCAGTTTTACAACGATATCAGACTGAGTACAGAAATTTGATGCAGAATACTGACGAAGCCAATTGATATAGGTGACAATGTAACACCAAAATTATTTTTGGTGATGCGACGACATTCCGCGATCAGTACCTGAGTACTTCAACTCTTGGTCTGCTTTCTTAGATAGTGAGTTCGTAAAAACTGTGAACTTATAGTATGGCGATAACTATTATCAAGAAGAATTCAAAAATACAAATTCAAAAGTATCTACACATTGTAATAATATTACCATTTGTAAAAATGCTTTGTGGAAACAAAGTAACGGTATTAAGCCACAATTCTTTGAAAAGAAATGTAGGTATAACATAAAATTGATACTACATAGTTTATATCTAGAAAGATTGTTATAATAAATTTTAGTACTTTAGTTCAATTATTAAAAAAAACCTGTGCAAAACCTTACAATACTTAAGTTTAATGGTAAAACAATACACACAAAACGTGAATATGTTCATGGTGAAGTAATGTGATCGGAAATATGGTGTATATTGGTTCTTTTAAATTAATAAAGCCCTCGGTGCCATTTAAAATTTTCATTAACCTACTTACTAAAAGGAATACGTAGATAACAAATCAGTTCTCACACTAAAAATGTGAACAGAGAATAAAAGGCCTTCAATAAGTGTTGTACCGGTGACGATAGTCTCGCCCTTGAGGCATGCGTCAAATGAAATGCCTTTGACATTAACAAAAAAAAACAAAATGTCTATGGCAGCTATTTTAAATTCAAATAAATCTCAATAAACCTGAATGTTCCTTTTTTAAATTGTCAATGGCTCCGAGCACGGGTTGTGCGATGTTTATTATGAAATGTAATGAAATAAGTGGCTGAATAAAATATGATTTAATCTCTGATCTCAAATAATGACGTGGGTGGATGTGAGCGCGACGATTACATTTAAAAAATAATTGATTTATCCTCCTGTCTGGCGTTGTTTTAATTTGTTATTATAATGTTTGTCTATTGCAATTCTGGTTGTTATTATGTTAGTTTATTATCTATTATTTATCTTGGTTTGCTGGAGGTGGGAATCTTTTCAGAAATAAGAGATGTTTATAGCGTACTTGGTCATCCTGGTCCAGTGGAGATTAGACGCTAATACTTTACAACAACACACGGAATTATCGGGAATTGTGAAAATGTAAGTCGCAACTGGTCGATTTGTCTAAAAAATGTGAATAGGGCTGAGAATTACTAATTTTGCTGATTAATTGTTAAGGCATCGTCTACCAAGCTACCACGTCTACCACGTCTGCCAAGCGTGGGTTGGTAGAGTTTACACGCCTTATGCGCTCTATGGGAAAATTTAAGATGTTTAGATTGTGTCACAATACTGACTTTTACTATTACAGCAAATAATTCACTTGACCTTTACTATTACAGCAAGTAATACGAGTACACTTGTATTTCTCAACAAAGGCCTATATTAACGCTAAGATTTGAATCCGGTGCTTCCGGAGTGCCAACTAGATTTTTGAACTCTCACTTGTTTATTATCGGAATTCCAGTTTTCATTGCTATCAAGGTCGCGCTGGCCTTACTGGATGATAGCAGAGATTTAAATTGGCGCGACCAACCTCTATATCCGCAAACGGCGGTGCAGTGGGTGGGTGTCGTCCAGTAATGCGGTAATGGCTCAATAGCATAAATAGAATTAGCGGCCCCACGCGCGCAGACAGGAACAGCCAATACACTGCACACTACTTCGTGGCAGGAGTGCGGCTCAATCGACGAGGTGCTGGCGATAAGGAATGAAATTTGTTTTTTTTTTGGTTATTTTATATATAGTTTTGGTTACACACAGCGAAGGGAATGGGTGTGGACAGAGTAAGGACACTAGTTATTGAATATTGAAATATCTTAAAGGATGATCGCTGGTGGAATATTTGTTTGGTAATGCCAACCTAGTGCGTACAATTGCGATACAAACAATACAATTATGTTGATATATAAAATGTTAAAATATGCTTCTTTTACGACCCTTTATCGTGACTCTGTTGGAGGATAAATTTCCTCCCAGAATGAAAGGCTTATGATCATAGTCATAATTATGATATGAGTACCTACCTATATATCATTATTTACATAAATACACATATATGTAGATAGATATATACTAAATTTATGAAATATATGTTGTCCAAAGAACGACATAAGTTATTAAATACTGACTTAAAATATAGGTATATGAAAAGCAAAAGCATATTTTTTGTTTTCAGACTCTCCGGTCCATAGAGCGTTGCCGAATGGTGTTAACACCATTGTCGATCTATACACTACCATACTATACCTATACATCTATTCACTGCAAAACAGTTTCCTTATTATATTCTCGAAAATGTACATGGATAATCAGTTCAAAAAGCCATGTAGAAATTTTAAATGTATTATTATTTACCTTTCTACAATTTGATATGGGCTTTTGTTAGAGTAAGAAGCATTAAAATCACAGTTTGCTACGTCGGCCACTAGGTTGGCCAGCTAAGGCTAGACTACGTTTGTAGATATGTAAAAGTGCCTCACGGCGGACATTGATAGCTTCTGGAATGTTAAGAGAATCGTGCGTGACGTCAGAAGCACTGCGCACGCGCACCGTTCATAGATTCACGTCTTTATTACATTCAATCGTATAAACAACACGTAAAACATGAAATAATGCAGCTATTATTTAAAGGGCAAGAATTCATGCGTCGAAATAATGATAATGATACACGTTTGTTACTGTTCTTTTGTAGTCTGTAATCAAACATAAGTTTAAATTAGGTTTTTTATTAACGTTAAATGATAACTAGTTGACACCGATGAAACTAAAGTAGGTCCTTATAACCACTTGCTCGTTCCGCAATAGGCGCGAACCAAACGATCCTAGACTCCGTGTCAGTAATTTGTCGCGATATTGTGTAACCGACGGTGTCAGTGTTAATAACTGTAAAATTATAATAAAGAGAGTTTATTTCTATTATAAAATTAATCGATGATCTCTTATTTCTCATAAAAAATAAAATCTATTGACATAAAATAACGTTTTGAGATCAGTTCCAAATTTAAATATTTGTATATATTATTATTACGAATTCAATTACTTGCATCTTGATAAATTCTAAATTCAAATATGTTCAATTCCAAATTCAATAACCTTTGTCAACAAGTGCGGGCGCGCGCAGTGTGCGTGACGCGAGCGCGCGCTGCGCCCGCGCATCGTTCAGCGGACCACGGCTCCATTAATGTCATTTATACAAACGACTCGTCGCGATTCTGCGCGCCCGCCGCAACTAGTAATGTGTGCAATTGAATTTCATTGCCATTTTCCTCTCGCAAACACAGTTATGTCATGGAGCGTCTATTGAAATACGTTGGCGGTATGATAGCTCTATTAATGTATTGTTGAAATAAATATAAACGTAGGAAGCGCTCGTATCTCGCTGGCATTTGTCCGTCGGATATCTCATTTTAAATTATGCGCCACTGAGTTCGGTTTCCTATTGGATTGGAAATACGTATGGACGGATAACTTTCATTATAATATACGTACATACATACAGACATATCTGTATCCCAGGTCTTCATTATAATTTAAACCCATATTTTTACCATAACTATCTGTGCTTCACGTTTACATTTACATATGTAAATTATATTTTATAGTTAATAGTCTGTTAATATTTTCTTTAATTGTTTTTGGGAGTATGCATACCAGACCCATATGATTTGACATCCATTGGGATCTAATTAGGGATTATATCATTATAAAATATAATAAAATGTCAATGTAGCTGTATTTAGTAGATGACCAAAGGACTGGTAGAGCTTAACAATATGTCGTTTGAATGTTGTTTTCATTCTAAAGGACCGAAATATACCCTCTGACAGTTACATAAAGGAGGGGACATAAAGTAACATAAAGGAGGGGAATATAATATTACATAGCTACATAATATAACGTAAATAGTACACGTAAACGTAAATAAAATATAACAAACTGATATATAATGAAGTTCGTAGACATAATTATTGAATATGTAACATTGAAATGGATATTAGTATACTTATTATAATTCTTGACGCCATTAAAAAAATTTGGTACATGAAATCATAAAAAAAGTAAAAAGTAAGATCCTTTTCTTACAATTATTCATAAGAAATTCCTTTGAAAGAATCTATTGAACGCATTGTTAGGTAATCCAAATTTTCTTTATATTATATTACCTATGTAATTTATTATAGGAAAAATTATTTTCCATATGTCAATTGAGTTGTTAAAAATTTAAAAAGTACTCAATAGCCTTTCGAGAATACACATATAAATAGCTGTGTATAGGTAACTAAGTAATTCCTATACTGAAGTTGAATTGACGTCCTGATAACAGGGAGTGAGGACAAAACCCTCGTAAATCAATTAATTTTGTTCGGCATCGCGACAACCGCATCGCGACTGCGGGACGTTGCAGACGCAGAATCTTTCTATTCTCCTACCCTTCTTTTATGTAGCCGGCACGCGGTGGATGCCCTTTCGCTGTACTTATCATTATCTGTGTCATATATCGTGGTCTAATTAGACTCCGTTATGTTCTTGCATTATGTCCCCCAACTTGTATGCCCAGCGTGGGGATTACAGACATAACCCTTCAGGGGAGGTCTATGTCCATCAGTGGACTGCAATAGGCTGATGATGATGATGATGATGATATTCTGGCTGAAAAAGTTCCACTTTTGGGACAGACTCAAAGCGAGACCTTGTAGAAGTGATAAAGGTGAGAGAGTTAAAAGTAGAGTATAATCCTGGGTGGTATGTTAAAGATTGACGGATCATTTCATTTGTAATAAATTCGATACATTAATGATATTTTTTTTTAAATAACGAAGTGTTTGAATAACAAAATTATTTCTATGGCTCATTCTATGGCTCGTTCGCTGGGTTTTTCATATTCTTTAATAGTTTTAAATTAAACCCCTAAGGGTCCGCGCCGAAAGGATAAGTAACAAGGTATGTGGGCGGCAACCAGAGGTGGATGACCGTTATAGTTCATAAATATGGCTCTAAAGTAAACTAAACAATAAACGTTTTGTTATTCCACAAAATTAAGTTGGAATAATTGGAAAAAAAGCTTATATATATAAAAATGGATTAAATTCATAATTTTTAATCCCTTGTAAACTACCAACAAATCCGTATTTCAAATGTGAATAAGAAATGGCATAAACCTCAAAAAATAGGTACACCCAAATAGATAGACACTAATGCAATAAGTAGACTAAAATCAAATTTATCATAAATATTTTAACGCACACCCATTAAATCGTAATCAAAGGCAAGATCGATTTAAATCACAACATCAAAATAAGGACCAAGGAATACAGCCGACGGCTTTGTAATCGCTGGCAATCATAGTAACCCACATTGATCGCACTGTCACGTGTCACCAATCACAAGAATTAACTAAGATCGCTAAACAACGACCTGTGATCAGAGTCGATCGCAATTGCGCCATTTCGCCCGTGATCACAGTCGGCTCCGGTCTCCGGCGACGGTGTTAGCATTCCGTGCGCACGCGCAGCGCTCGCCCGCCTCGTGGCGCTTGTCATTACGCGGCGTCGTTTCTGTGCTAATGTTTTATAGTATTAGGGCCGAGTTTGATTGTTTGATTGCGGGGGTTATTGTGCGCAACCAGTGCAACTATGCTAATATTCCCTTTGTAGGTCACAGATGAAAATTAATACCTGTGATCAATGTATGATCAATGGTGGGGTCCTATT
>DWDW01001503.1:0-11505 GCA_018245635.1 Mimoniades versicolor eupheme | reverse complement strand
AATCGCACATAACTCTTTACTGCACAAAACCGCGTTGGTTGCAGGTGCGAACGCGACCACCGATCGAGGGGTTTTGGGTTCAAATCTAGGGTCAGGTACTTATAGGACTTTTATAACTAAAATCTCTAATACTGGCTCCAAGCCTGAATTTGTGTCCGATGTATGACATAGGCTCACCCCCTATACCACGGTGGCTCGTACGTTTACGACAGTGGGGAAAAGTGGAAGTGTACACCTCGCCGCCTACCCCTTCGGGGATTACAGGCGTGAAGTTACGCTTCATTACGTCTAAAACTTTTTATAGTACGAAATGTACGCCACGACTCGAGCCTCGATCCCCCAGAGTGAGTGTGAAACCTAAAGCGTACATAACCTTTCTCCGATATAAACAAAACATTGCAAGTAAAGAATCCATAGACGTTCATCATTATGATGGCGCTAGTCGCGTGTACTGTTACCGTTTCCACAGCAGCCACCAGCCGGACAGATCGTCGCCGTAGTTGGTGAGGTCGGTGTCGTCCTGCGAGCCCACGTCGATGGCCAGGATGTGCTTGGCGCCGAGCGACCGCATCACGTCCGCTGTCGATGTTGTCAACAGAGGAAAATATAAATTTTATGTAATTAACATGCCGCCTTATGCGGCAGTCGGAAGTCTCCATAATGCGACTGCGAATACGAGTGACGAAGGTGGAATACGCACATCTGGTCTGTAAGTATAGAGTAATTTGGTATTGTCTGTGTACATATAACAATAAAGTAACAACCCATAGATTCAATACGAAAATGTAGAGCAGTACTTGAGCGCTATGAGGTCTGTGCAGGTTGATAGGAGGTTTTACATTCTAGTAGCAGCGCGCGGTGCTGTCAGCTATTGTATGGGTGACCACTAGTGACTTGCGGTCCATTGTGCACGTAGAGCAGCCTGTCCCTGTCTTGTCAGAAATTTAGTTCAAGGCATCTAGAGATGCCTTGAACTAAATTTCTGAAGTTAGTTCCGTACGTATTTGGTAGACCAAATACGTACGGAACTAACTTGGTAGAGTAAGGCTTTTTTTAAGGCATTTACTTAAAACTACATATAATTTCTTTCAATGGCTTCAAATAATTTGGCGCTTCAAATAATTTTTTTCATTCATTATAAACAGTACATGATAGATCGATTTCCACATAATTTTAAATCAAAACAGGACAAAAAATAAACCACCAGCCGATAAGTTAAAATTACTAATTTACTTACCTGGAACATTATTGACATAGCAGCCATCGAGCAAAAGATGGCCGTCCATCGGATCGCAGATGGGCGGGAATATTCCCGCGATGCTCATCGACGCGCGACAGTAGCGCCACAGCGTACCTACGCGCACACTAGCCACTTTGGCGGGAAGGCAACATTTGACAATGTTTCGAATTCGAAGCATCATGTCCTGAGGTCTCATACGTTTGAATTTAGAAATATATGTAGACTCGCAACGGTCACGATTAAAAGAAATATAATTTAGTTCATACCAGGCAAAAATTTAAAAATAAATTGCAAATATAACGTAATTTAAATATTAATTCACGTTAACACAAACATGTTAAGTATTGTAACCGAAACTCTTCGATTGATACATGAGAAAAAATTATACAGCAAGATATATAAAATGTAAAGAATCTAATTACTATGAATATTAAGTTATATAGTTATCTTAACTATATACTTAAACAACCCATATCTATGTATTCATATATTATAGTATTTAAATATGGAATTAGCGAGTCATCTACTAATTGAATGCAAAAAATCCCTGCATATATTTCCATAATAAAATAACTCACTTTACGACAATAATATTAAATAATGTAGGTATAATATGTAGTAAGACTGAGGACATCATACTTCAAATTCTCAGCGTCGTTTTTGTATGTTGTCCAGCCAAATGCTCGTGTTGCCATCACTTACCTTGTAAAATGAGACTGAGTGTAAATATCAATTATCGATGTGAAATCGCCACATTAGTGGAAATGCTATGTTAGCGGTTAATTCGCGATGTCATTAGCTACATACTAGTGCATGATATACGAGTCGCATTACGTTACATTAGTGAAACAGGAAATCTATGTAATACGTGTACAGAAAGGTGAGACGGTGTCAGTTAAACAAGATACCTCCAATAATTATCACCGAGACATAATTTACAGAAGAAACAGAAAGACTTACGAAAGATTGGTACGAAAATCTATCATTATATTTACACTCAGCCTATCCATATATCACGAGTGCGTACGCTCAAGGATCTCGTCCTCTCCGCTGATTGGTCGTTTCCGTGGCGCGAGCGCGTGCGTTAACAAATCGCCGCGTTGTGATTGGTTTACCTGGGAGGTTGTTGACGTAACCGCCGTCCAATAGGAGGTGGCCGTCTACCGGGTCGCAGAGAGGGGGCATGTAGCCGCTGAGCGACATCGAAGCGCGAATGTAACGCCAGAGAGAACCTGCGGCGCCACAGGTACGTTAGAATACATAACACGTAACACAAATTTCGCTAATTTCCTATTTTCGTAATATTCCTAACTAATCTGCATTTGATCATTTTGAGTAAATAATGTACGCGCGTTTTTTCGTATTCTCAACGCAATATTGCAGCATATTATATACATTATGTTCAAAGATTTCAGTAGGCACTCGTGTTGGCAAATACACTAATTAATTATGTTAAAATCAAATAACAAGGAAGAAGCAAGTTCGTTAATTAAAGCTAACTTTCCCACAGTATTTAATAAGTGTACGTTTCGCAAGTCTAAATATGCTCTATATAAAATATATATAACACAAAATCAATACCAAGTACAGATTTTAATTGCTCCAAAGAAGAGGAAAATTCGAATTATAGAGTGCAAAGTTATGGTGCTAAAAACCGTTGAAATGTGTGCGTTACAGTAGAACACAATCCATGGAAAGGAAACGATGATTATAAAACATAAGCCATTGTAAAACTCAGAAAAACAAGGTTCAATATTATCATTCTCTATATATATAATAAATAAATATATGTAGATTCTTATATAGACTAAAACAAGTTAAGGTAATATTGGAACGATTAAGTACAATATACGGTCTTCGTTTCTGTAGCCCTAAAATTTGTAACAATGTATAACATTAAAAAACAATTGAAACTTCGTTTATACAATTTTACAAAAACTACCTGTAAAATGTATATTATATTCAAATACACATGTAATATGTATTAAAACTATCTTAAATGAAGGAAAAATGTATCATTATGTAAGTTTAAAAATATAATTTCACCCTATATTCATAAGCGTGCCAGCCAGTGGCATTGGCAGAGTAACAGACCATATAACCTTTCCTCTGTTCATCACCAGTATCCTCTCAGAATGAGAAGACTGGACTGCAACCGTAGAGGAATACCGGATTGGCAGAATACATTACAAGCACAAGAACATAATTTTAAAAAGTTAATTGTATAGTTATACAAATCTATAGTACAACGAATCAGCAATGATAATTAATTATGTGTGTGTAATGTTTATAAGTAGCGATACATGCAATCCATGCATAAATGAAAACTAATTATATCATTACAAATTTAAAATGAAAAAATCCATATGAAAAAATCACATGATGCAATAAAAAGTCAATTGAAGGAATATCTGTAGCTTTCCAAGTCGTAATAACACAAAAAGTATATGTGAACAACAAAATTTAACAATATATCTTTACTTTTATAATATATCTTTACTTTTAAAAATACTGACTGAATAGTGAGTGTTATCCAGCAAGTTTTCGAAAAAACACCAATTTGGCCGAAACATATCATCAATAAATTGCCTCGTTAAAAGAAACAAATTAAAAATACATATTTAATAACATTTGAAATTCAAGGCTTTATTCTTTACTTCATTGAAAACAATAACTAACGGAATATATGAAATGGCTGTATGACTTAGTACTATGTAGAGTTTTACAAGATGAAACAACATAGTAATAGTACATGCAATAATATGCTTACAACTACATGGAAAACATTCATGAACTACAGCGAATGAACTAACTCAACCGCATTACAGTGATGTAATCATTAAAAGAAAAAGAGAAAAGATATGGGAAACTGAAAACCACACTCCATGCATAATACATGAATAGATGGAGAAATTTGTATGAGAGGTATACATGGAAATGACTGTACATACAACAACATTTATAAATCACATCCAACCCGACATTGTGGTAGCACGGACGGTTTGCATTCCACATTGTACAATTAGAGTAATCTCCCAAATTTATAAGCGTTACGGTAAACCAATCACAAGCTCTCGCGTTAAATATAACTCTTTATTATTTTACTTCAAGTAATGGCAACACCAAAGCAAATGTCGGATTCGTAACATTAAAAAACAAGATTCAAAAAAACTAAAGGAAATTTCGATAGAGGTTAAAATATTAATAATAAATTTAACAAAACAACTAGCATCACACATATATAATAGATATAAATAATTGTTATGTATATTTTGGATACAAGACGATACACATCGGACATCATACAGACGGAGATATAATGCAAGTGAGTGTGGTCATATGGAAAAGGTAAAAAAAATAATGAAAAAAAATCACTGTAGCGGAAACAAGACTGAGAATCAAAAAACCTATAATTGCAAGTTGACAACTTGGCGATACATAACGTGGTAATTCAAAAGCAGTACAGCCAACAGACGAAACAACCTTTGCTGCTGATTGTGCTGCTGTCGATCCTTGATCTTGTCGCTGCCACCACAGATATAGACAATCATGTGATGGCATAAACAAATCCGCAAAGAAATCTATTGACAATGATAATAGCGCTGATTATATTGCACATAAATATATTGCTTGTGCTGGAAGCTGTAAAATATCTGGTCAGCAGACATGGCGGATTAACTACATTATATTCCATGTATAAATAATAAAACATGCTAACATTTGTATGTCATCAAAATTATATTTTCTTTTTCATTGTATCATATACAACAATGTTATTTAATATACAGATAAACATATAACTTCATCTACAATAATTAATGTTATGTTAGGATTAGTAAAAGTGCGAATAAGCAGTAATTACTTTTATAACAATTAATGAAACATAAAAATCAATACAACATACAGAAATATTTCCTGTCCATGAATGTGTTGTGTTAATTGTGTTCTAAATCTACATAATATGGTTGCTGGAAATCGTCATCGAAAAGAACTCAAGCAATAACAATTTAGTCACGTCAAAGTCGTTAACTACCATTATTGACAGCAATTCAAAATGGCGGGCAATAAAACTTATTTGGGACATTAATAAACGATTCCAGCGACCAGAATTTAAGTAACACATACTTTTTTTAAATAAACAGTTGTATACAGTGCTACATTATACTGGGGAGGGGCGAGGGAGGGTAGTTCAACAACAAAAATATACTAGCAACAAGAAAGACAATACCACACTGAATAAATAAAATAAACTTTGAATACACATATTAACAGAAAATTAAGTGTACACGAATCACCTTCACATTAATGTGAATTACTAAAATCTCATGTAAAAACAAAAGGTCTACCAACCAAAGCTGTATACCAAAACTGTCAATAATACTGACAGTATAATGATTATAATTAATTAAAAACCAAAATAACCAATACTAATAATTACTAGCTCGTAGTGTTTCTAATTTAAACAATATTAACTAACAAATGCATAAGGTTAGAACCAAATTTTACAAATCACTGTTTTGTATACAATATAAATTTTTTTTTAATTATCATAGGATGTACTTATTACAAATAGTGAAAGCGAACGCAATCAAACAGAACAACCATTTGATGGTAAATGGCCACTGTTGTCTATAGACATGGCCAACATGGTAGACACAGAGCTGGAAATTATTTGGCCAATTTCTATACCTATGTAACTGTTTTACCCATGTTAATATGTTTTATGCAAACATCTGTATTTATGCATCTTTTCCCTATACATTTGCATGGGAAGATTAATTCCAATTAGAACTGATGATATCAAATGAAATATGAGGAACTATGAGAAAATAATCACCCACTCACCATGCCGATGTATCCTCATGCAACTCGAGCTGATATCAGTGGTGACGGTAAAGTATGGCAGCCACAAGTCCTCGATGTGTACGTCCCCGAACGTGGTGCGGATGGTGGTGTTGAACTGCCGACCCGAAAACATTGAGGTGGCCGGGTACGTCAGGTCCATAAGCTGCTTGCCCCATTGGGTCATTTTCTAAAATAAAAAAATATATTATTATTGCTATTTTATAATCTAGGAATTTTATCATCCATACTTTTATGTGAACTGATGATTCGTGGTTTGATTGGTTTGAAATTTTGGACCATAGCTTCACATAATATTATGCACAAAAAGACTTGTATTGTTTCTAGCACATTCGACCACAGTCAATTTACATAAGTATACAAATCATACCTTATTAGAAGCAATTACCTTAGACCATTCTCGTGCTTTCTGCGTCACGGTGGTAATATTCCTCTCCATACACCACAATGCTCCCATGAACGCACCAATGCTAACACCGCCAACCATGTCAATGGGTATGCCCGCTTCCTGTGAATACAATCACAACGACTATAAAATCTATCGTGATATATACATATATCGCTAATACCTGTCGAGAAAAAATTTTTTCTCTTACCAATATTCTTAAGATTTTAAGGTTTTAGTTTGGTTACCTTGCGTTTTATAAATGATGGGGGTTTGTATTCAAGAGAAAATTCAGGAATATTAGGCTTCAAGCATGTGGCAAGTTATAATAGAAATAATAGTGTTCAATACCAGTTCATTTCATTGTCTTCCTCATCGTCGTCGTAAAGCCAGTTTTAACTGTTGGACACGGCTGCCCTCTCAGAACGATAGAATTACGGCCAGTGTCTATCAGTCCACAAATGCGAAATGCGAACAAATGCAAAGCTGCGTCCACGAGCCCGCGTGAGCGCGCACCTGTATGGCGCGGATCATGCCGACGTGCGCGGCGCCGCGCGCGCCGCCGCCGCCCAGCACCAGCCCCACCGACGTGGCCGTGAGCCAGCGCGCCAGCCGGCTGAAGTCCGAGTGCACGCTGGCCTCAGACATCAGCACCTTGCTGTACAGCTCGCTCTGCGGACACAGCTGACCTCATCATCATCGTCCACCTGTCTCGGCCCACTGCTGGACAAAGGCCTTCCCTGACGAGCTTTAGGCCATAATCTGCACACTAGGCATTCAGGTACAACTGACTATGGAAACGATATCGCTTCAAGTACACCACACTGGTTCCCATGGCTTTATCGGGAAAAATCAAACATTACGAAGAATTAACAATACGAATAGAATTCAAAAGTGGGTGAAGGTTAAACATTATCAAAACCCCGAGAATAAGCAAGTGAGTTACTGTATTAAACACTAATAAGTTAACTAGGCACACCTACCTATCCATTATAGTTACACAGCATTAGTATTACAAAGCATCCCTACTGGGTGCGTGCGTCACGGTCATTCAGGGGCATCCCATGTAGATAAGCGTAAACACACTCACGATGCGGTACTGGCTCTTGCGCGTGAACATGCGGTGCGGGCAGCGCACGTGGTGGTGCTGGCTCACCCACGTGCGCATGTTGAGCCAGTGCACGGTGCCGCAAGGGTTGCGGCCGCCCTCGCGGTGCAACAGCACCAGCTCCTTCTGAGTTCGAATCGCCAGGCGCTCTATCTCCTTCTCTATCTGGAAACAATGCGAATTTAAGAATTAGGAGACGATTCTGTCATTGTCCCGAAATATAAATATAGCCTTAAGTGGACGTGTCTAAAATTGTGCCAAACCAATCTGAATATAGAAAACGGTAAGTTCAGAACTAAATTTTTACTGAAATGATGATGAATTATAATATGAAAAATATTCGTGTATAATTGGACCTCTCACCTTGCCAATACTGGGCTGCTTGTCGCCTAATGCAACGATCAAAATGCAATCGGCTTGACGGATGCAACGCTGGGTCCATTGCGTAAGACTTGGATCACATTGATATAATGCTACCTGTAAAAATTAATTTTTTTTCTTTATTATTTTTAATAACTAAAGTGCTTATATCTCAATACCTGCAACAACTAACACTACTATTTAAATTAGTAACTATAAATACCGGTGAGTCTCAAACATTCAAATTCTAGACTAATGATCTGGGTTCATTTAATCGAACCGACGCCTCATTCTATTTTTGTAATTTCTCTCAATTTATTTATGGTTACTGCTACATTAACATATCAAAACTTGTTATGTATATAAAATATTTTTATATACACATATGTGTTGTCCAATAATTGTAATGTCGCTTCACAAACCTTATGTTTATCCTCTTGCTGAGCAAGCCACGAACTTAGTCGATACTCATTGTTGGGGTCCATAATTGTAAGACCCAGCAATTTTCTAATTACGTCAGACGTCAGCCGCACTGTGGGACCTACAGGCAAATAACACATTTAATACATATTAGTTCATATCCTAGTTACAAAATTGATAATGTAGAGAAGTTAACATGTAAAACAACTAATGTTAAGTTCACGAATAATTACTACAACCCAGATTTTGTTTGTGTTTGATAATAATATATTGCAATGTCTGAGTACTAAGTCGGTACATCTACTTTAAATAAAACTGCTAAAACTACCAATTGTTGACTACATACATACATAGCAAATATATGAATGATACATGAAGCTCACCGATGGCGCAGAGCGAGTGGTACAGCTCGTAGGTGAAGGCCGTGAGCGGCACGTCGTCGCTGACGGGCACCACGGCCACGGTGGAGAAGTTGTGCTGCGACGGGCGCGACTCGAAGGCCGCGGCGCCGCCCAGCCCGCGCGCCGGCTTCTGCCACGAGCCTGGCGCCGCCCGGCGTCGAGCGACCATTGAGTTACAAACATAATGTTACATTTACATCAATGTATTGTTTGAACTTACGTTGCACTACATTTTTAATATAAAATTTAATATAAATGTACAAGTTTCTGATCGATACTTTGCTACCGACCTAATATTCTGTGGCCCAGGAGGTTGATGAGTCTTGTGACGACGACGGGGAATCGAAGCTTGATCGCGTTGAACAGCCCTTCCGGTAATTTGGCCAGCTCCGAATCTCGTACCGCCATCACTGTTGTACTGCGACGAGTTTGGGTCACCATTTCCACCTGCAAGACAATTCTGAATATATAGATAATGTTACAAAACCTCCATAAAAGATGCATGTAAAATAAAGTGTAATCATATCAGAGTAAATACGACGGCAACAACAATTTCAAAGTTTAAATCCCACAATATATTTTAATATAATGTTTGCTATCAACTTGTTGCAATGAGGTAGCGAACATAAAAATAAAAATTATTAACTAAATCATTCTTAGAAGATTATTAGAATATTGTAAGAGCATTGTATAAACAATATACTAGTAATAATATTTTGGTGTACTTAATATACGACCATCCGATAACAAACCTGACAACTGATAAAGACACAAATTTCTACATAATTGACTCACAATGCCGACCAAGTCGCCCTTGCCGTACTCGCCAACCAACTCCTTCTTGCCGTTGGGGTGAGTGATGACGGACCGCAGACGGCCGCTGAGCACTATGAACGTCGAGCCCGACTCCTCGTCCTGGCGGTACACAGCACGACCCGATTCAATGAATACCTGAAAAATATAAACAGAAATATCTTGCTCAAGTGACGGTTAATAATTTCTAGTCACGTTGATCATAGAGGATTCGCTTCAGAGTTCCCTTTAATGTAAATGTAATGTAATATATAAATCAAAATAATCAAAAATCAAAATTTAATAACTGCCTTCATTTTAATTTAACATGTACAAAAGTGAAAGAGATAATTATGTGGGTAAGCCTATGCGGCGCATTATGATCGATTAGCACTGGATTGGCATGGAATCACCCGTCTTAGAGAAGCTGAATATAAAAATATGCCACATTGAATTGAACACTGGACTTCTCGGCAATCAAACTCACCCAGTCCAGCGCGAAGTCCACCTGCCGCACGAAGGGCGACAGTCGCCTGACGACAGTGTTGGCTATATGCAGTACAACTGACGGCCGCTCCCGCATGATGCTGTACACCGTCGTCTTGGACAGCAGCCCGATGCGGGAAAAGTGCTTCGCTCGGATGGAAAAGAAGCTCGGTTCACCAGTGAGTACTGCAAGACCGCCTTCAACTTCACCTGTAATAAAAAGTAATATCCCACTGATAAAATAGTGATTAAGATATGGATTAATAAAAATAAAAATATGCAAAAACGTCTCACCAGGATAGGCAGTAAACATATGCACTTCGCCGCCTCCTTCCGTCACCCTCTGGGAGACTAATAATGCGCCAGATAAAAGGTACACCAGGGCCACATCCTATTTGAGAATAAAAAATAGAGCATTACACATAGATTGTTTTGCAATAATAATATGTGTTAACGAAATTTTGAAAACTATGTCATGTTACATAATATGAGAGAATCATTCATTGTTTCATTTGAGAGAAATTAATATAATTGATGCTGAAGAAAATCCATAAAAACGCAATGACGTTAAATGAATAATAAATATGTTCACAAAACACAAACAAACACTATTCAATGCTTTATGAAAGTTTATCTTTACCACTGATATGTCATGGCTGCAATGTATGTCCTTGTATATTTAACGTTTAAGAACGTTAAACGAACTTTCAAATATTTATTAAGATGTAAGAATGCAGATGTAGAATAAACACCATTATTCCCAGAACACTTGACTAGCCAATCCAATGATTATACAAAACAGACAAAATGCAAAAAATATGACTGAAAAATCAACGGACAATAGTACTAATCAATCATTGCCTCTTACCGATCATGTAATCAATAAAAATGACGTAACTCTATACATACATCGAAATTCAAAAACCATCAAACCACTCACTTAGCGATAAAAGATAGTAGCTACCTGGACAATCTCTGGCTCACCCGGTACACTATAATACAGCTTTGAAAACCAACAGAAACAACAATCGTTACATGCTTCTTACTACATTATATAAACAAACGCAAACATAGCTATTACAATTAATAAAATAAGTTTTTATAATAGCTGCAATCCAATCATTTAGCATTATTTAAATTTAGTATGTAATATGTACTGCTGAAGTAAGTTTTTCAGTCTCTTGGCAGATCACTGCAACTGGCCACACTGATGCAGTACCATGCTGCTACAGTTAGGATTGAAAAATACAAAACTGCCCATAGTGAAAACTAGCTACTAGCAAGAACAAAACCCTTTGTTTGGTTTTTAAATTATAATAGTGCAAATTTAAGAAACCTACACATATTCAATAGCATTTATTTTATAAAACCAAAATTTGTATTTGAATGCAAGTACCTATATAATATTTTATTTATTAATGTTAAGTTCATTAAATAATTTCAGATTCCA